>JAVTVY010007697.1:0-45712 GCA_036873755.1 Hanleya hanleyi
AAGTATCTTAATTAAGACAATTTTTCTATTGATTGTTTTTATCTTGTTCACGAAACTTTATCTAGTTCAAGAAAAAAACCTTATGCTTGTTAATTTTTGTTGTTGACCAAATCTTAATCAAGATATTTTTTAGAGTGTGGTAAGAAAAGTTGTCTTGCCTTAGAATAAATTATTTCAGAAAATTTACTCGGATAAATTTACTTTCTTAAGAAAACTTATTCTGATAAATTGACTTGGCTAAGAATTACATCATAGATAAGTCAACTTATTTAAGAAAAACAACGACACAGAACTCCTAGATTAATTAACTTGCATAAGAAAATAATCATAAAATTAACTAGAATAAAAAATATAAGAAATCAGAACTTGCACAAGAACATTGCAGTTATTCGATTATCTTATTTAAAAATATACAATCAAAGGTGATGTTTTTTGCGTTTACATAGGCAGTTGGTATGGGTGGCGTTAGTAGGGTTGAGTTTTCACTTTTATGCAATGTCCTGAAATGTACCAAACATTTTTAATACTCTTTTCCACATATATTTTCTTTTGTTGTAAAAATATGGCCAATTAACGTTTTTAACTAATGTTTTTTATATCATATTACTGCCAAAAACTGAACATGAATATATGCTTGTTACAGTTAGCATAAAACCTTGGTCAAAATATTGTCATGCAATTGAAGTGTGAGTGAGTGAATAGAATTTAACGTCGCTTTCAACCCATCATGCAATTGAAGGGAAAAAGTAATTCATATGTGTAAAACAGATAAATAAAGAAATTATTTTAAATAGTTTAAGGATAGCTGGCCCCTTAGAGGCAGTTTTTGCACCCCCGTGACAATTTGTGTTCTGTATCAATAAATATACAAGATAACCATAATAAACTATATATTTTATCAAAGCGTACATCGTAGGGATTCCAACTATATGATTTGTATAACCGACGCTCCTAATTTGTAGAAAATATTCCAATTAAAATAAAATTCAAATGAAAACAATAGCGTCCTTTTTTCAAATGAAATTTCATGAAAACCGTTGGTCTTGTTTCAACTTTGATGGTACACCTTGATAGGAGACAATTCGAACTAGTAAATTTAACCTCATTTTTTTTATTTTTGCCTGGTTTTGTTTTTACAGCGATTTTACTGAAATAAATTGAACAAAACGTACTATTTTACGGTCGTTTGTCTTAAAAGTTGGATAATTAAAAAACTAAGCCGAACTTACAAAAAGTGAGGCGGGTGTCTGAGCGAAGTGTCACTCCATTGAGTTCTTGTCATAACTCCATTGTACTTAAATAGCTTGCGCAATACACAAATCACTAAATCAATATCTAGCGCTGCAAAAGATCTTAAATTAACGAAGAAATGTACCGTGAAATTTAAATAAAACATTGAGTTGATGGGCCGCGAAATCCGTATGGGAAGCGGCCCTTAAACTACAATTCCAATCAATCAATCAATCAAATCACTCAATCAAGGACGACAATCATATGAAGAGAATATGCCTAAATCCAAACCACAACGAAAGCCGACAGGTAGACCTAATATGTCTGGAAGCAAACCGCAGTCGCTTGTATTTGCTATTGACAATCTCGGGTAAGTTTAGCCAACTACGTGTATACCTAGTGCGTTTTTTTTGTTTTTTGTTTTTGTTTTTGCTTTGTAACTTTATTTTGTCTATTTACAACTCCTAACGCGAGTATTTATACTATAGCGGAAACGTTGTATATATACATAAATAAACAACTCATTGTGTTTCATCTTTGTACATATCGGGTAAAGCTGATTTTATAATTGTGGAAAAGTAACTTGCCTATGGCTCTCATTCCTAGCACTAGAGCTTTGTTTATCTCGTAGACATGGTTTTCGTATTTTGATGTTGAGTATCATATCTGCTTTCGGGAAGAACATTCTGAATTAGAACACAGCCATGAAACTTTAGTGCCCCATCCATTACGGCTGTCTCTGCTCTCCGTTAGTGACAGCATCCCAAGCAAACAAACGGAACACACTGCATGGGCCCGTAACGAGGTGTAGTTCTTCACGTCCCCAAACGAAGTTTCGTACTGGCTCAGAGTCCTGGTTCGAGTTCTCTTCGTCATCATCGGAACTATCTTCTTCCTCACTGTCCGATTCTTCAAAGAGAAAGTGCTGAATACGTGGAACTATCTTGTATGCTCTTGTATGATTCACGTCATCGTCAAATTCGACGGTGTCAAGGGAAATTTTCTGCACGTTCAGGATGGCTTTGCAGGACGGACTCATGCGTTTACGAGATATGCGTTTTCGACCCATTGTACAAGACTTTTACTATGCGTATGGATTTTCACTACACTTTTATATGTATATATTAGAATTAGAAACAAAAATACGGATGTTTGCATGGTTTTGGTTTTAGATTAATGTAAATGAGTAGCACTTTTAGATAATTAGCTACTAAAAATACTGCGGAAATGACTTTTGGAAAGGGAAAGTTAACAGACAAAAATAAAAGTAGCAAAGCCCATGCAAACTGTTGTTCTATTATTCTTACGACAAACTATCAGGGTTGCCAGTTCCTGCGAGTCAACTGACAATACAATACACACTCAGGCAGCTATTATCGACTAACAATAGACAGTCCTGTGAAAGGTTAATCACTTCCCATCTGGATATCGGATCACCTGTAGAGCAACCTGTTTAATTTTTCCATTGCCTCAAAAACTAAATTTTTAATCCTCATATTGAAGCACTTCGAATTAGAATTTTGATTTCATTTTTTCACCAAATGTTAGAAGAAATAGTGAATATTTGAAAGAAGAAATAAAAAAATGGCCAATTTTGACCCTCTAAGGGGCCAGCTATCCTTAAGGCCTTTGTTCTGGCATGCATCCTTATTTAAGTTAACTTCTCCTATAACAAGATATATCTAGTAAAATTAAATCCTATTTAAGATATTTTTTCTTAAAATAAGATAAATCTGACAAAATGAAACAAACTAAGAAAATATTTCTTGAAATTTTCTTGTTTTAAGGAAATTTCTCTAGAATTGAGGTAAAAAAACTTATTTAAGTACGGTACCCTATTGTTTGGCAGTGTATGAATGATGGACAGTACATGTATATGGGCATGTAATCTGCAACATCTGTTCAACAAAGAAATGCTATCTATAGCTAAAACAATATTTGATTTGGTGATCACTTGTTTTTATTAGACCCTTTCTTTTTTCTCAACTTAACTGTAAGACTTCTCTCCGGCAATTTGCACTTTCTCTTTCATCCAGCATAACTGACTCCAGCAGTATACGCAGTTACGATGTCAGGAAAATAAAGGTCTATACCCGGAGTTATGCTGAGAAAAAGAGAAAGAATCTAACCTAGTTACACAGTTGTGCTAAACATAAAGAATGGTCCATCACTGGTGTTACACTGCTGGGAAAAGAGTTGCCTATATCTTGGGTCACGCGTTTATGCTAAATGGTACATCGGCAGAGTTACGCTCTCAGAAAGAGAAGTATATAGCTGGAGTTACGCAGTTACGCTTTCCGTTAGAGAGAGGGCTATAACTGAAGTTAAGCAGTTACGCTGTCCGTTACAGAGAGGGCTACAACTGAAGTTACGCAGTTACGCTGAGAGAAAGGGAAAGGGTCTGGTACTGTTACGCTGAGTAAACAGAAATGATCCATCACTGGAGTTACGAGGGTCTTTCGAAGTTACGCACTTGCGCTAAGTTCAAGAATGAATGGGCCATTGCCGAAGTTACGCAGTTGCGCTGTCAGGAAGAGAAAGGTCCATACCCGGAGTTACGCAGTTAAGCTGAGCAAAAGAATAAGGGCCTGTCATGAAGTTACGCAGTTACGCTGAACAAAAGAGAACTGGTCTGTCATGAAGTTACGCAATTACGCTGAACAAAAGAGAAATGGTCTGTCATAAATAAATGGTCTATCATCGAAGTTACGCAGTTACCCAGTCAGAAAAAGAAAGGGTTAAGGCTTATCATGCAGTTTTTGCGGAGAAATTGCATAAATAAAAAATTCGGAAAATCTGACCGAAAAATCCACCATAAAATGCCGTTTTTGAAAATGACGTCACTGTGACGTCATCAAAGCGGTCATCTTGGATTTATTGACATTTTCTGGTGGAGTTTGACCCAAGAGTATAGTGGAAATTTTCGGCCTCCTAGCTTAAGGGGTAAGAAAAATAGCCTTTTCTGTGATATATCTGCAAAAGTGTTTAAAGGGACCTTTAAATTCCACTCACTCACACCCTGGTATGGACGATTTTGTTGACACGAATGCAACAAAGTTGCTTCTTCTCGTTGTAGTATGGGTATTCAACCTGTTTGGAGATTGTGAAATATTTAGTTCTTTGTAACCTGACATACATATTTTTATGTTTCGATATAATTACCTACATAACTTTATGTATTTATAATATATTATTTGTGAATTTGCTGATTGGGGAATTGAGTAAAACCATCAAATACGTCTTACTCCGAAACTGCATCCACTCTGGAAGATTTATTTAACAATCGCGAAACGTTTTTCAAGGAAAGAGGTTTCTGGTCCCCAACCACACATAGCGATATACATGTACCAAAAGTGTATTGGACTCCCAAAATACATAAATCATTATAAAAAGCTAGATTCATAGCTAATTCTAGAAGTTACACCACCAAGCTTCTTTCAACCATGTTGACTAGGGCCCTTCTGGAGAAACATTTTGAGAAAGGCATTGCGCCACTATTTATGAAAATTCTGGCGTTGAATGTATGCGGAAATTGAAAAATTCAAAATGTGGTATGGAAGAACATGATGCGTAAGGACACATATCGTACAGACATGTAAAAACATGGGATTTCTCAACTCTATATACTACAATCCCTCATCAGGACCGTATTGATAGTTTTAGTTCGTTAAAAGTGTCGGTGTTCCAAAAAAAATGATCGCCGATATATAAACGTAAGAAACCATAAAGCATTCTTTCGCTCTACTACATACAAGCGATATCATTCCTGGGATGTTTCTTCGTTTATAGGGTTGCTTGATTTCTCATTAATTATAAATTTGAATTATTATAATTTAGATGATTAATTGCAATTGGGCAAAACGATATATCAACAGCGTATATGTATTTCAATGGGTGCTAATTGTGCGCCCACGTTTTGCTGAACTATATCTGTTCTCTTATGAATACGACAAAATGCAGACGCTTTCAAAAAACGATCATTTCAAAGCCTATTCCTTCTCATTCACCAAACGCTATATAGACTATCTTCTTGCTGTGGATAATCGTTATATAAATGACGCAGTAAAGGATATATGTCGAGTTTCACTTGATTTGAAGGAAACTATAGATATCCCTAACGGCACATCGTATTTAGACATACATCTCTATAAAAATGAATAGAGAAGATTTCAATTTCGAGACCGTAAACTATCCGTTTCTGGGCAGTAATATTCCAGTTGGATCTACATATGGCATATACATATCGCGTCTTTTAGCATTTGCTAGTTCATGTCTAAAATGTGACGGTTTATTCAACATCACAAAACATTATTGTATAAGCCTAGAAAATCATAGCTATACCACCAAGAGCCTCCACTCAAGGTTTCTCAAATCTGGCAATACATATCATATGCTGATAGCAAAATAAGAGTGTAGTGTGTAGCGTTTCCTAAATTGGGTCTAATTCCGCTCCCGGGCTAGAGACCGTACATACTTCACGATCGTCGTGGTGTCTATATGAACAGTCACAATCAAAGCGTTAATGAGATAGTACAACATTCCCTAGGTGACTTTACAACGAAACTCATATAGCTAAGGAATGCTGATTAGTTATGCGGATTTGTCATATTTGGAACATCATGATGTCTTGCTGGCATCATTGAAAACTGCTGACCACTTCACTCTTGTAAGAAAGTAACCTTTGCTAATGTACACTTCGACTGTTTTCTTTTGTGCTAATGCTGATATATGAAATAGGTCTGTGGACGAGGAAATTATTTAACGGACTACAGCTGAATATTGAATGACGAATTAGACGCTTGTATTTACGCCATACATCCACCTTGTAATGGAGGCAACGATCTTCCCAATTCGTATTTTGTGCGTATGGGTGTGTTCCTCATATTTTCTACTAGATCGAAACATTTAACTCAGCCATACCTTATCAAAGTTTAAGCTATTTCGCCAATCTGTCGTCATTTGGAGGCAAAGTAATTCCTCCTGTAACTCCAGTACAAAAAAAACTGACAAGGGCTGGGGAAAACAGATTAATCAGATTATCGGGTAAAAGTCCCTTGAATATCGGAACTGAGTCTAGCCGGACAGCTGCGAAAGCTCGTGACCATGAGACTTAGTTTTTTGTATAGGCCCAACCCTTTGTTATTCGCTTATAGATTGTGTACTATGTACTTACTTCGCTGAAAGCATGGGTTTATAAACTGGCCTATAAAATATCAGCTGACAGATCAGTAATTTGTCATAAAGCTTGTAAGGTTTGGCAGTGGGACAACTTAATAGTAATCCAACTGTGATTCAGCAGTCTTTTACAACATATCTCACTATAATTTACTAAACCCCTCTGTTTGTTTGTGTGTTTGTTTGTGTCTACTGCACAGTCACAGTTCTGGTCGAAAAGCAATGAAACTTCGTTCTGACAGTACTGGAATCAATGAGGGTAAATTATAACAAAAAGTATCCACGTCTATTGAGGTAAGGAATTAAATGGGGGGGGACTTGAGATGTCAACAAGATAGATATGAGGTTCTGGAAAATTACAGATTACACCTAATAGGCGCCAAGATCGTGAGACATGCATTTTACATGATATATATAACCTGAGTAGTAGTAGTAGTAAATCATGTGAAATGTGAAAAGGGATCGGAGATCAATGACGTCATTCTGTCTAGTGAACATTTAACCTTATACACGTTTGACAAACAACTGAGTTTGAACAAATTTTGTTCAATTTCAAAACAACTTCGAATAAAACTAAGCAAATCATCATATTTCATAATTATCGTATAATTGAGTAACAATTACTTTTTCTCAAGTACAATCCATAAATGTGCAGTCGCGCATATACTTCAAACCAGGCGAATTTTATTTTATTGTTTTTTTCTCGCGACATTTAAATCATGAAATTAGAGAGAGAGGAGCGTTGGAATGATGTATTGTAGAAAATTTGAAGAGTTAGATAAATCCGATAAACTGTTCACATAAATTAACAGTCTACATTCATCGCAGATTTCGCCCATTTGTAAAACGCTGACGCTCAGTCAGTCAAGAGTGAACAAAGCCAAGCATACCCATTCATGCTGATATCTTGGCTTTGTTTTCGTACAATCGAAACAGCGAGCACGAATCAGTAGTTTTGCTGCTGAGTGATAATATGTGAAACTGTCTTTAGATAACGGACGTCAACTAATGTCGGCTAAACAATATTAGACCTAATGGCTTAGATTGTATGTAGATTTTGTATATTTAGATTCCAAATCGGTGTCTTGCGAAACTACAAATATGACCAAACAGTAAAACGAAAAATATAGGCATATCATATGATACATATATAATACGTGTAAGAAGTTAAAAAGAAACAATTCAAAACAATAACTAACGTGGATAGGGTGAAACACCCATGGTTAAAAGTCCTATTATTTATGAAAAGATCCTAAACAAATTTGGAGTCCCGATAGTCATGATAGTGATATGCTGTTTATCAACACCCCAGTCATAAAAAGAAACAGAACAATTCTACATCGAATCATCATAGAAACAACTGCTATAAAAACTAAATGCCGATATAGGCCAAGCGTGAAGACCCGATTTTTGGAAATTTAATTACTCCCCCTCCCCTTTCCATTACATACAGCCACGCCATATGCCGTTTGAAAGCTTATCTCACATACATTTCAATAATTCCTGTCGAGGTCCTAAAATATGGATGAAAAGTGCACCCTATACCATCATTATCATTTTGCATTCTTCGTTGAGGGGTGTAGGCACCCAAATAACCATAACTTTATCTCAGCTATCCTCAATCCGTTAACATTAGGTGCCAATTTGTTAGAACTGATTGAGAATCCGTCACATATCAATAGTTATCGCCAGCGGGCATCTCCAAATGTCCAATAAAACAGAGATTTTCAAAACAAAATCTCAAGTTAAAAGTTTTCTGTGGACAGGAAATCCGACTATAACTCAACAAACTGCGTGTGATGTCTTGTTCACATCAAGAACTAGTCACAAATGCTTCAACTTGGCGAAGTACAGGGTATAGAAAATTAGGAGTGTAGGCTAGGGAATAGATTTGTACTTTAGCCGCAGAACTCCAAAGTTGAGGCTTATTCTTTATCAAAATACTTCATCAAGTTAATATTAAGTAACTGTAGCTCGGAAATATTGGTGTGACGTCATTAGGGACCATTCCCAAATTACAAAAACGACACCAGGAATATTGGGTGGGCGTAATCTTTTGGACATAACTTTAGAAACTTTGTGATCACATTATAGTTCTGATGTCTTCTTTCAGTCGTTTCTAAAAGTACGACTAAACCCAATTTCATATTGAGAAACTGTGATTTTCAGTACATGTCTACACGAAAACAATGAAGTTCAACCTTCTTCCAGTCTATTATTTTGAGGTCAAGTGTCGATTAGGTTAGCTTGTTAAATGTTTCAGTTGTAGTTACATGTAAGCTGCAATGCCCCTCGTCCAGAGTAATATGGGATAAGAGGGCGGAGGGGAGGGGGAGGGGGTGACGAACAGTAATAAGAGGCTTCAGAAAAAGGGGCATGGGATAAAATATACTCGATATACAATCTCTAACTCCGTAGTCTAATATTTTATTATCAGTAGTTGCTCCTTTTAATTACGCAAGATGCCCCAATGGCCGGCTGTTCCAACATTTAAAGGAATGGGCTTCCAGCCCGGACCCAACATTTGATCCGATTTCCGAGAGTAAGGCCAGGTTTAAGGATAGGGACTCCATAACACGATATCTGTTCTCAAAGTAATTACAGAAAAAAACAGATATCGTATATCTCACGAACAATTATAGTGATATGCGTTCTTTCCTGGTCAACACAAAGCTTAATATAGTCAACAGCCAATTGCTAAGTATATGATAATCAATGCGTAAACAAGAAAAACAATACTGGCAGAGATTATTCCATTTTACCAAAAATAACGTGCAAATTATTGCATTACAAGCGTCTGGTCCGTCATTCATAATTCAGCCGTCGTCCATTAAAGAATATCCGCGTCCATAATCCAAAGACCTATTCCATATTCCATATAACAGTATTAGCACCAAATTCAAAAAGACAATCATTGTATACACAAACATAGGCTTGTTTCTTGCAAGAGAGAAGCGGTCAACAGTTTTCAATGATGCCGGCAAGACATCACGATGTTCCAAAAATATCAAATCCGTATCGCTGATCAGTATTCTTAATCCATAATATTCGTTGTAAAGTCGTCATCTAAAGAATGATGTATCTCAGTCACGCTTGATTGTGACTGTTCATATGAGTACCATGAGGATCTTGAAGTACATGGGTTCATACGGCCCCTAGCCCCGGGTTAAGCGGAATTAGACACAAGTTACGAAACGTAACGCCATAGATCTTGCACGCTACGCTCGTATTTTGCTATCAGCATGCGACTATTTCACCAAAAAAAACATTACTATTTCATAAAAGCAGGTGTAAGTCCTCTGGTCCCAATCTCGCTGATCTTTTGTGCACATCTTGATGCCAACCAATACCAACACAATGAAAACTATATCACAATGAACTCAACCACCGCAAAGGTTTTTTCATTGTATATCCATTATTATACACGAGTTCAAAATTTTAGGTGGGAAAGCTTTTACAGTTTGCATAGTTTCCGGCGAAAATGAATATTCCAATTTTCAAGTTTTAGGTGGAATGGCGTTAAAGCAAGCAAGCGCTTATTCTACACAATTGCATCTTGCACAGAGGCAATGTACACCCCCTTTACTACTATAACAGTACAATGCAAATAGTTTTGCACATCTTCGAACTGAGAAACAGAATACGTATTCGTATTCTCTGTCTTGGCATAATTCTATTTACTATCATAGATACAAATATCACAACCCCAATAACCATATATATAGGCATATGTGCATGAATATAAGTCGGTATGTCCATAGTGACTAAAATCGTTGAAGAAAGCATCTAAAATGATGAAGGTGATCTAGATGAAATATTATTTTGGACGACCAGTTTTCCCTGCATTATTCTGTTATTTGGATATATACATGGGGCCGATACACCAATAAACTGTGAAATGGCTTTCAATCCAAAGCCCCTTCTACTTTCCTTTTCAACATTCTTCTCATTCATATTGATGAAACATCCTTATTCCTTATACTTATATAACTTCAAGGATATCCAATTCCACATATATTCTATATGTCAAACTTGTACGAACCCCGTATTCTGTGCAAAACGCAATTGTACAGAATATATATTTCCTTGCGTTTACGTGATCCCATCTAAAACTCCATCATGTGGGCTATTTCTTGCAACATGGAAGTATTCATTCACATTGGCTCATGGAACAAATGTAACAGATGTGCAATCTGGAATTACTTCTCAACCCCGTATACCAATGAACAATGATTTTCGGGCCAATACTCTGAACAAATAGTCGTAGGATCTCGCAGCCCCATAAGCGGATTTCCGCCAACAATTATTGGCAAACGACACCTTTCGATAGGGCACATGATTCCATTTTGAATGAAACATCTCCATGCGACATGCGGCCAAAATGTCAACATCGACACATGTCTTTACGAGATGTAACTTTCAGCATGTTTCCCTGATAAAGCATCTGTAAAAGCTTTAACAACGTGCCGAATCAAATTATACATTCAACCTATCTAAATAACGGGGTTTTTGGGGTACGGTAATGGAGACTTTAAGGTCACGACATCGACAAAGTCATCCCTCAAAATCGCAAGGACAATTCCGATATTGAGGGTCGATATGCCGGCGATGTCAATGATTTCTACGCACCTTACCGCAATGCAGAAAAATTGCTACCAAATAAGGTTCAAGGTTCAAGTCCACGAGCTTATTCTCAGTCCCAGTGCTAGATTCTTGCAACATGAGTAATGAGAGGAGCATATATTGATGACAACACAATATTGATTGTAATTAGATCACGGAGTAAGATATATTATATTCTTTAATTCTTTCTCATGCGGCAACCCAGTCAATTATGGTTAAGCCTCTGGTCGTAGTTTGCCAAAGCCCCACGCCAAAAAATAGGCTACCGATATAATACAAATTAATTGCAAATGAAAAATATGGCATTGAATCTTGATAGACAGTTGACCTCAAATAAGAGAATGAATGTGAATTTAACTTTTCGATGAGCCGTAAAGATTCTTAAGCGACTAGGCTGTTGTTGTATTTTGGAAACGCCACCCATGCCATTGCTTATGATCAGATTCAGGATGCCTTTGGTGATAACTTGCTTGCACTGAAGTGTTATTAACATAAATTGATTTGAAAGCTGTTGTTTTATCACAAATGTGAAAAATTATACCCATAGAAGTAACCCTATCCCCTTCCCCTGACACATTTCTCTGTAATTTTGAAACGGTCCCTAACGATATCACATTAGTTATTTCAAATTTCGTTGATTAATAGTTATAAATTCTGGAATGTATTCGGATCAAAACGAAATCCCTGCAGTGGAGTTAAAAGATAATATTCGCAGTTATTCTCATTTAATCAACCTGACCCACTAATTTTCGAATCTCATTCATTCACACAGTTGAATAATCTGTCACTATTCCTTGATAAATTCACCAGTCACGCCGTCAAAACTTTCTGAAATCAAACGCCGGTAGATAAGCGGCAGTTTCGATGAGATTGATTCATTATTTATTACCAACAGAAATCTTCAAAGTTGATATCTTGGAGAAAGTCTATATCTTTGCGGATGTTTGGAGATGGCCCCTATGTGACATCACATATTGATGATTTCATCACAAATATTGTTGTTCGGAGGTTTGTCAACGAATGTTGAGAAAATCGACATCGATCATTATAAGGTGAACGAAAAGTTTATTTATAGCTGTTTGAATGTTTTTACCCCTTCCCGAAGAATGGAATTTTATGTTTCAGGCTCTTTGTTCTGCGCACGGCATCACATTTCAGGACCACGTCAGGACTCATCAAAAAGTACAGACGATAGGCAGGGATAAAATCCTAAAATAAGGCCTTTGTGGTCTATTGCTGTGCACCTAATTTGTAATTCGGCGGCGAATCATCTCCATTTGTGGAATGCAACGAATAGCATAAGGTATTCCTGGTATCAAATGCAATGGTATGCGTGTTATCTCTCCGTTGTATACTACAAGTTCTTACTGCAGATAATACCAAGGTGTTTGTCTTGTAATTAATTCTTCAAGAACTCGCCAATTTCTACATCTTCATAAGGGGCCGGTACAGAAGCTTTATGTCGAGCATGGTCTCTCTTAACATGTTGAGTGGAGTCGTACGCATTATCAGAGCTTTTAGACGGATAGGGATCAAGTTTGGTCTTTTCATATATGTGGTTGAATGTTTCAGATTGATTCACCCTCTTTAAACTACCCCTGTGTAAGTGATCGTAATCGTCTCTCCTCTTAGTCAATGGGGTTGACACACGAACAACCTCTGTCTTTTCCGTATTCCCATCTATTGTAATATCCCGAGCCGAAGCCCCACACACAGCTTCCACGGGAGAAGAGTTCGCCTTACTACCGGACGCTTTCGTCTGGGAGTCCTCGAAAATTGTCGCGTAACAAAGTTCAGGACTCTCCAACTGAGCTGGAGGTAAATTAGGGTCGCGCAATCGTTTACTGTTGGGATTGGCTTTGCCGATCTTGACCATTTTGTTCCCAGCACTGTCGCCACCCTCCTCCACACCATTAAACATTTGGTACACTATGGCTTCTTCATAAGTATCACAATTATGACCCCCTGCGATGGCGGCAGATTTCAAATTGTCCCGCTTCATTGCCATCTTGGCTTTCTTCACTTTATGATTAGCATAGAGCGACTCAACGCCAGTTGCAACCGGAGGAGCTGCAGCTGATACATTCACATTTGCTTTCTGGATATTTTGATCCGGAGATATCTTCGTGTTAGCGACGTGTGTCTGTGAGACCGGATCAGTGGGCTGTGGTGGTGATATGGTATAATAGTTGTGCGACTCTGTATTTCTTACAGCAGTTGTGTTTTGGATCACTCCGCTAACTGTTCCAACAGAAGATGCATTGGTCGCATTGGATAGTCGTAGTGGAGACATATCACGGTGTAGCATCGAATCCCGCTGATTTCTTTGCCTGACAAAAAAAAAGAACGAAAAATTGAAAATTGGATGTATTCTTAGGGACCGTTCAAAATTTATCTTGAGGGGGGCGGGGGTGGCGGTGGAAATTCAGCTGATGACCCTAAGTTATGTGTGACCCTCCCCCCTCTTTTGGCTGGAAGGTTACCAGTGACCCCCCTCCCCCCTCACCTGACATCATATTTATCAATGACCCCCCCTCCACCCCCATCTCCCTATACTAACACACACCCAATTCCAACATAGCCAGGGGCACTAAATGTTGCAGTGTGGAATTTTTTTAAGACCGATCGAAAACGAGTTAATAAAACGAAGAGCTATTCGTTGATAAAGTGATTCGCTATATGGTATTAAACATATGAAAAAGTGACAGGGAACATGACACAGTTCTGCACTACGACAATAGCTTCGAGGAGCTATTCACATTCACCGGTTTGAGGTAAAATTATGTCATTCTGCACCATGATAATAGATAATACTACATACACCTGCTCAGGGAAACAAGGAGGTTATGTTTGTTATACTGACACAGAGATAAACTTTATAAAAATACGGACGAATCCGACATGATTAATTTCATGCATTCATCATGTCGGCCTCCCCACAAAAACCCTGGAAAAATAGATATATAGAGATATGGAGAAAATATTATAAAACTATTAAAATTATTATATTTTATAATATTAGCCTCATCATGACTAACTACCGTCAATGCAACTTGTCTTGTTGTACGGCACAGTTTATTTCTTCAACTTTGGGGCAGCATAAATTATTAAATGATTTGTTTCAGTCTCAAAATGGGGGCTATATTCATTTAGCTAGTCAATGTCCACAACCTACGGTAGGCCCTACATTAGATGTGTTTAGATAAAGGATTTGCTACATCCATGCACTGTGTACTGACTCAAATCCAGCTGGCATGAATAGGGGCCTAACTGTTAAATGTGTCCTACAACACTACAGGAGGTGAGTACAGAGCTGAATGCTAACAATAGGTCTATGGTACTGTGTTGTATAGGCTTATGATAAACCATAGAGCCTACTGTTTTAGTAGGCTCCATGGATAAACAAAGTCGTGTTCTGATATGTGTTTCCTGATCTAAAGTCCACTCTGGTTCTTAGACCTAAAAAAACATGAAATCCATGTATCCTAACTGCTGCATAGCTGTCCATTTATCATCCGTCTTCTAAAGGTGTTACTGATGACCCCCCCCTCTACACACTATCTAGTTACACATGATCCCCCAACCCTTCGTAGAGCTTGAAGTTGTTGGTGACCCCCCTCAAATTCCACCGCCCCCCCCCCCCCTCCCCTCAAGATAAATTTGGAATGGTCCCTTATTGTACAGAAAGAGATTCCCAGATCGACATGTCCATGCTCAAGTGTTATAAAACGATTCTGTGGGGATGAGTGAACTATGGACCAAAGAAGTCTGATTTTACGACACAGTTAATCTACTAAAATCTCCAAGTTATATATGGTTATCCTCGTGTCGAACGACAAAAAGCCACATTCACTATGCCCATGTTCCTTATCATTAAAGCAAACGTCCTTACATAGTATGCCATTTCCACATTGATTGGAATCCCGTTTTATTCGCTTCCGATAGTCACATGTTTATGATTATACCTTTTCCGTATGAATATGAAGATGATAATGGCTCCGGCGATGAGAAGTAGCCCAAGTCCGACACCAACGCCGATGAGCACTCCTGCTGAAAATATGGAAAATTAATATTATTGAACCAATAATAAATTTCATGCGAGTGTTTGGTGTTACTATATTTTCACTATCACACTTATGTTTTACTTTTTCTCCTAACTTTATAATGACAACTGCTCCACGTGTCTCACAGAGATGAACATACCACAATCGTCCAGCTTTCCATGTTGGAAGGCTGGGTGAAAATGACTCAATATAAGCTACAACGTTCCGAATTTCAACTTTCCATGTTTCTTCGTTTCGGACCACGAGGGAAACGTTCACTGGGTGATCCGAATCCGCTCGTCCGGATAGTGTTAGAAGCCTATTAGAAATATTTTCAAATGCGAAAGCTTCTGAAACAAAGATGCAATTTTGTCCCGAAACAACAAAGAAAACTAAATTATAGGGAATAGTTCACAATTTTCTTGCCACAAATTTTTGTTGCCACAAACAATGAACCATCTATTTTATCACGGTATACGTCCCGAGAACGATTTTTATGCATTTTATGGACAGTCCAGACACTAGTTTGCAAGCCATGACAAAAAGAATTGCTAACTTATCTGACGTTGTTGATGTCAACAAAGATGGTGTTTGTCCAATGTCTTTCGACACCAAGTTACACAAGACAGGTGTGGCATATGTGTGTAGAAGGAAGAATCAAGCTATCTTGGGAGGTTGCAGACAACTTGAAAATCGAATGTCATTTTTGTTATATTTCAACAAAATGTAGTGCAAACCTTCAACATTCAAAAAAGCCTCTAGTTTCATAGAAAAAGCAAACATTTTCTAAGAAGTTAAAATTACAAGCGTCTGGTCCGTCATTCATAAATCAGCCGTCGTCCATTAGAGAATATCCGCGTCCATAATCCAAATGTCATTTTCTCCAAAATATCTCAATATTTTTCTGGAACAATGCTGACTCGGAAAATCGAACAAAAATGGGGTGTTACCAGCCTTTCGTTCAAGACAGTATGCCGACATGGAAAATCAAGGCCATGGGGCCAAATTACCATGATATCGCTAGGTCAGTTTGCCAGCGTTAATTCGCTGAAGTCATATTTCCTCAAAAGTTTGAAAACAGATTATCCAGTCCAAAAATCCTTCTCTTAAAAGCTTATGCTTTTCTTTACTATAAGTATAAAATATATATAAGTATCGGTGTTTTGGTAGATGCGCGGAAACATGCGCAGTAGACGTAACATTGGATTTGTCTGTAACCTCCTTAAGTCGATGCGAAGGAATATCAGCAGAGACAAACTTCCCATCGTTTCTATGTATACTACTTACTGTCTGTTCCCGGCATCATCCGTAAGTCTGTATCGAAAGCCGCACGTCCTACACAATGATAAGAAGACAATTGTCGGACACAGTGACGCTGACTTAGCTGGCATATATCATAATGGGTATGAGACTAAACAGCTCTCAACAGTTATACCCTCGTGGAACTGAAGTACAGAACCGTGTCATCCAAATGGTGACAAATTGGTAAAGCAATTACCAATAAGATGTTTACATGTTCTAATGGAAGAAGAAAGACAATAATATATTGGCATCTTACGTCTAAGTGTTTTTGTGGCTCATAAGTTATGTCGATCAACTTATGTTGCTCAAATTTGAGCCTTATATGTTCGATGTCTTGATGGTGCATAAATAAATAAACACGATCACTTCGTAGAGGAGACATGTCATAGATAAGATAATATTAATGACACTACGTTTTATTCAGCATAGATGTGTTATTCCTTCAGGCTTTTTGATTTATTACTCCGGTTATACAGGTACATTCTACTAAGAACCAGGTACATTCATCTGCAGAACAGATGAATAGTGTAATTACCTCCATTGTCTTTAAATCCGTGATCGTTCATACCTTTGCCCTGTCCTGAATTTGAAATAAAGTTTTACGTGTATTGTATTGACCATCACAACAAAAGATGAATAATATTGACCCCCCTCATGTTTTTGGAGTTTCACTGATGGCCCCTTTATCTAACACGATGTACAACTCACACAAAGTAATTGTACATGTACAGGCCGACCATTCCACACTCGTATGTCAGCTTGCCTGACAGGATACCTTACTATCCTTGTCCCCTGCTCACGTTATATGTTTCACGAACGTTCTTTGAACACAGAAGTGAATTAATGATTGATGGTTGTCTTTTGAATGTCCATCCATATCTTTCATAACCAGTAAATACGATATAGATGAATCCGTTCATTACCCAATCCCATGGCGCAATTTCTTCCGTCAACAGCCGAATCTTGGCATCGACACTCAAACGATCCAATACTATTGAAGCATACTGTATTGGTGCCACATACTGGCCCTTCAGTGGGACCTCGATTACATTCATCAACGTCTGCAAAATATAAAACATGGTGTTACATTCATATTTATCTCAAGCTGTATGTAAATCACTCGAACAAATCACCTAACTCGGAAATTTAACTCTATCCAATCATGGTTAGATACGGCAGTAAATAGGAGGCGATCTACCAATAAGATGCTTATCCTCATTATCAATCCACACATGAGCTGTTTATTCTCATGGGCCCGTGTGCGTTTTGTGAATATGAATTAAAGTGTACCAGAATTCAATGAACTCTGCTCTAATTAAAATCTTCCCAGCACTATATGTAGCATTGAATCCTGTCTGAATGAAACAAATTAAATTGTTATCGATTGTTTTAGGACACATACAGGAAAAAAACATCTTCTGTTCGGTCAACTTGCTATAATCCATAGAAATCGCATGCATTTATTTGACAACTATAAATTCCAGATAAACCCATAAACCTACTCAATATTCAGTGCAAGTAATAACTACAATTACAAGCGTCTGGTCCGTCATTCATAATTCAGCCGTCGTCCATCAGAGAATATCCGCGTCCATAATCCAAAGACATATTCCATATAACAGTATTAGCACCAAATTCAAAAAGACAATCATAGTATACATAAACATAGGCTTGTTTCCTGCAAGAGAGAAGCGGTCAACAGTTTTCAGTGATGCCGGAAAGACATCATGATGTTCCAAAAATATCAAATCCGTATCGCTGATCAGTATTCTTAATCCATAATATTCGTTGTAAATTCGTCATCTAAAGAATGATGTATCCCAGTCACGCTTTGATTGTGGCTGTTCATATGAGTACCATGAGGATCTTGAAGTACATGGGTTCATAAGGCCCCTAGGCCCGGGTTAAGCGAAATTAGACACAAGTTACGAAACGTAACGCCATATCCAAGCTGGAGCTACAGGCCATGAAAAAAATGGCTTAAAAAGTTGTTCTTGTCCGTTGCACATTTTCTCAATATTCACCAGAGTAATGATTGATTCAGGACTATTATTCTGCATTCTCACAAGTAACTACATGGGTATAACAGTTTTTCATGGTGTCTGACTAGAAATCTTCAATTCATGGGGCAAAAGAATTTCATGGTACATTCATGAGGAATTCATGGACTTGTTATGGGTTTTGCGTCCAGTAGTGCAAGATGATGCCTATCGCAGCCGACCAATTTCCATCTTTATGTACAAAAGGTTAATTGAGATGACCTATTTCAAACGCCTCTCACAACAAATTGAATTACATATAATCACAACTTGCCTGACAGAAAAAAAACACTGTAACATATCTACAAAGAATCACAGCTTGTCGGACATAAAGAACACTGTAACATATTCACAAGCAGTGAATGGCGCAGTACTGATAATTTGACAACATTCAGACACAATGCGTGAACGTATTAACATCGCAATAATAGACCTGTGTGAATAGAGTGTTTAATTTTATTATTAATATTATTGACGGTTGATATTCAAGAAACACTATCAATATTCAGCGAAGACTTGCTCAGTTATGAAAATCGTCTAGATTCTAGTATGAATTTGTGAATTCGTTTGAAAATATCAGTACTTTCCTCTAATGATAATGATATTTCTCCAAAAGGAAGTGTCTGACAGCTAAGGATCATCTCCAGAAAGCCTTGAAGTAATTCTTGTTGCGCGTTTATCTAACGCGGGCAGACTGGTAAAAACTAGACGGTGTGTTCGCGATTTGCAACGCAAGACCATGATACATCGTTTGATATGTGTCTTTCGTACATGTGCGATTTAAGAGAGCTGCATTCAAAGAATGCAATAATACCCAGAAAAACTAATCGCACGTCTTAAATTTCCCACTAAAAGCAATAAAAATGCATATATTTGTCGAATGACCTGTACCGAGTGGGGGGAGGGGGGGGGGGGCTGGGGGATTAACAATCCACCAACAGAATCCTACCATATACAGGTAATGAATTGGAGCGATATGCTACAAGTGGGAAAAATTGACGAGGCCTGGCGAGTAAAAAGCAACCATACCACCCCAAAGGAAAGCTTCTCTGGGTACCTCAGATTCAGATATGAGAATACGCTTGATTCTCGGACGTAGCCTTAGCATCTCACCCTGGCTTTTATTGCAGATGTTCATGTGGGGACTATTGTGTATTCACACGGCCCCTAGCACCGGATTAAGCGTAATTAGACACGCTAGCCCGAGAGCTGTGATGACACATCACCTCAAACGAGTAGCTAATCCGATATTACTTGGTGAGCATCGAAGGCGTGACGGAATAAATGTCTCAACATGGGGTAAACAAGTCTTAGCTGAGCATGGATGATTTGTGCATCGCACTGACCGCAATAGTAATAGTTCGCAATACATGGTTCATTGGAGAAGAGTTGCCTACAGAAACTGAAGTACTGATTGGCGAATTGCTTGGTCGAGTTCTTTCCAGAGACGTTTCACGGATAGGAGAAAAGAGTTTGCCTGAAGGGTTATCCTGGAAAAGGGCACAACAATATTATCAGCATTTCGAAAAGGTTATGTTGTTGAATCGTATATTCGTGGAAGTGCTAGAACGGACAGAAAATGCGGTATAACTCCATGTAACATTTTATAGAATAGGCTGAGTTTCTGACGTTGTCGGCGTTCAGATAATAGAACAAAGCCGGTTTCCCGATATAGAAGACCGTGACTCGAGCAACAGGTTGTACATTTTCAAGTGAGGCACATTGTTATTGGTTACAGTTAGCCCAAACAACATCTGCATAATCAAATGCAGTGTATGTAAGACTTTGCGAGATAACCTTATGTGAGACTGCGCAAGCAACTGACCATGGGACTAATTTTCGTTGAGACGGACTGAATATGTACATCCCAGTGAGCAGATGATTGAAACGTTAATCCCAAGTGTTTATGTTCTTTTACCAATGAGATCTGAGTGTTTCCGAGGAAGAGTTGTGGTCCGCTATCTGGATTATATTTCTGAGAGAATATAAGAGGTTTTGTTTTTCGCTGAATTGCCCAGTCAGAGACTTTCAAAATATTCGCCAATGTACATAGCTTTGCAGTTTTTCCACTGAAAGTGACACAATAGGTGTCGAAATTTAATATATACACACTGTTGTTCTGTTATCCCATTGAAGTCAGACTACTCTGGGATTTGTCTGAAGCCCATATGTAGATATGGTGGCGCGGGGATACCTACCTACAAGAAATGTTGAAATTCAACTCAAATTACGGGTAGTTTAAAAAAAGTCGAAATTTATCTCAGTCGCGTTTTCATTATGGTGATAACGGTGAACATAGCGGAATATGTTAAACCGTAAAAAAATTAAATATAATAAAAACAAACTGATAAATCAATCAGTTTCCGGAAGAAAATGTTATATTTTGAGAGGGTCAACAGAAATCCTTGCCGTCTAAAGTAAAGCCATGCACATGTCCATCTGATCCTGATCAGCTATCGACCAAAAATTTCTCGTGGTACGAACTAGCGTTGGCTGCATGATAAAGTATTCGAATACATTCAGCTCACCTGTACACGAACTGTTGGTGTGATCCCAGATGAACCCATCATTGCACTGACAGACAAATGAACCGATAGTGTTGATACAATAGGTATTGTCCCAGCAAAGACTTTGGCCAGCCTCTGTCGTACATTCATCTATGTCTACAAATATATAAGCATGAGCTCAATAGTCTACGGATATATTACCATCTGTTCAAAATCAATATTTTGTCGCCGCTCAATCTCAGCCCACCCATCTCGAATCTGTTCTTTAGCCGATGCTATATCAGAAATTATGAAGTATTAGTACTGTTACGTCTAAACGATAATAGAAAAACGCAACAGAAAGATTTGTGAAGTCGATTATTAAACAAATATTTATTTACAATACTAAAATCATATACAAATTAAGTTAGGTCAATACAGCAAACAAACGTCAAATAAAATCTTACTGTTCAATGTTATACCGGTGTATCTCTCGAGCCTATATTAACGTACAAATCTCTATACAGTTCGTGCCGGCGTGCAGAAATCTAGTCCAATACCGCTCAGCTGTTGTCCAGTTTCCGTCAGTGCAATTACGTAGATAAAACCGCAGTCAAACACACAAGAGTTTGCCTGAAGGGTTTGCCGGTGCTAGGGGCCGTGTGGTCATATCATCCAAGTTGCCACATGAACAGGTACAATAAAAGCGTACCTGAGATACAACACATATCACGAATCGTTAGATTCTTGGTATGTGCTTAAGAATAGGTTAACCAGAAGACTATTCTGTGAAGTCATGTGACGCAGTCAGTATGTCGGCACCTCTTCCCACTTCCCTTATATGTGTTGTAATCCAACAGGAATATATAATCCTGCAGTCAGTTATCGCAGTCAAAGGTAATGTCCAGTTATACACCCAATAGAGGCCGTTCGAATCTCCTTTCCGATCACTAAACTTCGAGCAATTTATACATCTATCGGGAATTCGAGATCATTCTATCAGATCAAGAAACTTCCATCGGTATAGCAATGAAGTAAGATTTAACCCAAATACAATCACAACGGCTACGAGAAAGTTCGACATAATTAACCCATATAACAGTATACAGGAACGTATAAATGTGTAGATGGCGCTGTTTAGATATGCAGATGGCACAGTGACCGTATTAACATTATTATCCGGGTCTCTTCGCACCTCGGCCATTTTAATTCACAGAATCTTCAAGAAAACACTAGAAGGATGAGTCACGTAATTCACTTACGATAAATCGGTCACGGTTACGAGAAAATTCTAGATCACAACCACAGAACAGAAGGTTAACAAGTCCACCTCAGCTCTACTATCCTAGAACTATCCTCAGTGTGTAACTTTATACTGTAATACCATGACACTCCCCTTCTTAAAAGAAGAAAGTTTCAAACTTGGAACTTTCTTGACAATTCAAAACATTATTACAAAACAAAATCTATATTACAACAGCAAAAATGTTGACAAACATATGTACATTATATGCGAGATAAACAATCAGCAATCAAATTGTCCTTACCCTTAATATGTTTGATTTCAATATGGTATTCTTGTAACACCAAACTCCATCTCAACAATCTTTGATTTTTGTTTTTCATCTTACTTATGAAAACAAGTGGATTGTGATCACTAAATACAGTAATTGGCAACGATGAAGAATTAACATAAACATCAAAATGTTGCAAAGCCAATATCATTGCGAAACTTTCTTTCTCAATTGTAGAATAATTTCTCTGATGTTTGTCAAATTTACGTGAAAAATAACATATTGGGTGATCTACATCATCTATACCTTCTTGTAACAAAACGGCACCAGCAGCAACATCACTAGCATATACAGCCAGTTTAAAAGGTGAACCAAAATCTTGAGTATGGCTTTCAGTTTTCCAAAAGCTGATTCACATTCATCGGTCCAAACAAAAGTTACCCTCTTTCTTAAGAGCCCTGTAGATGATCTTCCCATGTATCGCTGTAGACAATGACGTCATCAATGTAAGTCTCACATCCTTCCAAACCGGAAGTAACACGGTTGATGAGACGCTGGAACGTGGCTGGAGAATTTTTCATTCCAAATGGCATAACTTTGTACTGGAACAGACCCCCCGGAGTGACGAATGCTGATATCTCCTTCGCACGATCTGTCAGTGGAACTTGCCAAAATCCTTTCAGAAGATCAAACTTTGACACGAACTTGGCACTTCCCACTTTATCAATGCAATTGTCAATGCGTGGAATAGGGAATGTGTCTGTTTTGGTCAATGTGTTCACCTTTCTGTAGTCAGTACACATCCTGTAACTGCCATCTGGCTTTGGAACGAGGATACAAGGTGAACTCCAGTTACTATTACTTGGTTCAATGAAGTCATTGTCCAATAAATTCTGAATCTCTTTTTTTAGGTAGTTTTGTTTAATGGGATTCAAACGATATGGGTGCTGCTTTTCTGGATTAGAATCTCCGACATCGACGTCATGTGAAATTGTATCAGTCCGAGTAGGAATGTCGGGAAACAAATGTTCATATTGACTGAGCAGAGTTCGAAGTTCTTCCTGACGCGCTGGTTCGAGATGTCAGAGTTCTCTAATTTCGCCGCTGTCATGGGCTCTTCACAAGTTTCAGTAGAATCAGGGTCAGAACTAACTACACTTACAGGATGGACAGTACTGTTAGTGCTATCTATGTCGATGTATAACTTTAACATATTTACATGGCATAACTGTTTGCTTTTACGCATGTCAGGAGTCTGAATTAAGGTCACTTAGTTTCTTTCCAATGACATAAGGACCATAATATCTAGCCTTAAGTGGATTACCAAGAATAGGCAGAAAAGCCAGAACCTTCTCACCAGGTTTGAAACTTCAGTTAAGGACATGTTTATCATAGGTTATTTTCATACCTTTTTGAGCTGACTTTAAATCTTACATGGCCAAATCACGTGCTTTGGTCAACCTGGTGAGAAAGTCCGACACATATTGTGCGAGACTACATGAGTCAAGATCACTGTCTAGGAACTTTTCCTTCAGCAGTTTAAGGGGTCCTCTAACTGTATGACCAAAGACTAATTCAAATGGACTGAAGCCTAAAGACTCTTGAACAGACTCTCTAACAGCAAACAATAACAAATGTATGCCTTCCTCCCAGTCTTTTTCAGTGTCAGAACAATAAGTCCTAATCATGTTCTTTAATGTTTGGTGGAATCTTTCTAATGCGCCTTGGCTTTCTGGGTGATATGCAGATGATTTGTACTGCTTTATTCCCAATTCATGCATGACTTGTTGAAAGATTCTTGACATGAAATTAGATCCCTGATCAGACTGAACAGACTGGGGTAGGCCGACAAGTGTGAAACTAAGTTTTTGCCTTAATATTCCGTAAAGGAATGGCCTCAGGGAACCTGGTTGAAGCACACATGATTGTTAACATGTATTGATTGCCTGACTTTGTTTTTGGTAATGGACCGACACAATCTATAATCCCCCTACTAAAGGCTTCCCCAAATGCAGGGATTGGTTGTAGAGGGGCCTTTGGTATGGTTTGGTTAGGTTTTCCTACCATTTGACATGTGTGGCATGAGCTACAAAATTCCGCAACATCGTTCTTTAAATTTGGCCAATAGAAATGATTTAGAATTTTGTAGTATGTTTTGTTAACACCTAAATGGCCTGAAAGAGGTGTTTCATGGGCTAGTCTGAGGATATCTAAACGATATGACTTTGATATCATTATCTGCCCACTCATCATCAGGTGACACATCTGGCGGTCGCCATTTGCGCATAAGAACACCATTCTTACAATAGTAACACACAGGCTCTTGAGTTACATCACACTCATCTGCTGCCCTGTCAAACAACTTGGAAATGTCCTTGTCACTATGCTGTTCATTAACCAGCTGTGATTTTAAAATTTTGTCATTAGAACATTCCAATTTGCTATCAAACTGTGGCTTATCAGCCTCATCATTTAAACACACAAAGGTGTCGGCCAAACAAACGTCATCGATGACGTCATCTTTAATAGACTTTTCAGACTCCTCAGCCAATTTACTCATGGCTCTAGTAACTGCACAAGCAGGATACTATCTTTGAATTTCGTCTTCAACTGGATCAGGAATCTGATCCAAACAAGGCATTACATTGACTGCTGCGACAACATTCACTCTTTCTGGCCTGGGATTTTTGGGACCTGTCTAGGCCGGGAGAAGATGGGGGATTATTTTTCTTGCCTATTTTGCTAGGGATTGAAATTTACCCTCGTGTAAAGCTCTACCAGAAAATGTAAAAGCAAAGATGGCAGCTTTGATGACGTCATTTTCAAAAAATGCATATTTTTGGTGGATTAATTATTGGTGTAATTTCTCAGAAAAGAATTGCATTATAAATAGTAAAAATTATTCTATTGAAATAAATATCACTATTCTGATAACCCAAATAGCCGCCATTCCGAATTTACCCATGATTCTCTGCTCGGGGTATGCGAATAGGCTCAATGTGACCCCAATATCATGAACTACAAATTCACGGAGTGTTGTCTCTCAACTTTCTGTCGTTTCGGAGATAGCACAGAAAGTTTGCCGGGTGGGGGGGGGGGGAATGGACATGAACCCTGATTTCATGCATCTGAAACAAAGTTCTATCAAGGTCATACAAGATTAAAGTTCACGTTAATAAGTCAGAATAAACTTATGATATATCTCGACTTCGTGAATTGTATTGACCGTGGCATCTGAACTTTAAACTTGTACCTCCCATGGCATAGTCAGTACATATTAGACAATCGGAGTCATGTTTCCTCAGTAGTACTTGTCCTCTATCTAAAAACTGACAACAATTACATCGTATTTAGGAATAGCCATTTAAAATGCGTCTCCAAAAATCGTTCGTGTTTTCGTCGAAAAATCTGCAATGTTTTCTCCATATCGCGACAGAATCGAGAATTTTTATCACAAAAAAAACCCAAAAGATTCGGGAAGCCGGTATTTTTTTCTCTAAAAAAACGATATCGCGAATCAGGTGAGCATCCTTCGAAGAGTGTCCTCAGTTGAGAAAACCCGATTAAAAGTAGTGCCACTTTTTACTTCGCCTAGCCTGGTACCCCGCCTGACATGTTACAATATATGCCCGTATAATAGGCTAGGCTACTGCTTCAAAAGTTCTTCTGGTTCTGTGTAAAACTAAATATCCCATGCATGTGCTCGGCCCCACTGATAGACCCATGATACATAGAAGTTTATCCCAATGTACATGTCCGTTATTGTAGTTTGAACCTGTGTGCCTACGATATTCCCTGTTTGATTTTAAATATTCAAGACCGGAGATAGATCGTTTGGGCCGTCAAATGTTCAGCTGGACTGACCATCGCCGGACTACATTTATTAAGTGTAAAAATACAAAATCTCAAGTCATAGTTCTACATTAACTCGAATAGTTTGGCCAAGTACTCTATACAAAGATATCATCATACATACTTTCTTATGTCAAAGAACAAAAAAAAAGGCAGAAAACACACTGATTTAACAAGATTGTGAATCAAACTTATTATGGAGGACATGCCATTTTTAAAAGAAATTTCCCCTTGTGAAATTGAAATTTGCTAACATTATTTCCATTTTATACTGTTCTCAAAGTTTATATATCACAGTTTTAAAGTTTATTGTGGCATTTTTTTCGAATTTGTTTGTGTAAGTGTATCTTTTACATATTACTATCAGAATATTAAGTAACTGTTGTTCTCTTTCTCATCCACATATTATTTTTTCATTTGTAATATTGCACCTAATTTGCATTATGTCAGTCTTTGAAATTCATTCCATAAAATTTTAACACTTGGGCAAAAATTAGAAAAGTAATCTATTGTTTCTTTTTGCCCCTTTGCAATAAGCACAAAGGTTATCTGCCCTTTTCCCAATTTTGTGCAAAAATGAATGTGTGCAAAGAATCCGATGTAAAATTTTGTATTGGAAATCACGTAATTTGACCTCGATGGTACAAGCAAAATTTGCAGCATATATATTTTACCAATTCAGATTTAAAATATCGTTCCTGGAGCCATTTGGTTTTATTTCTAATGCGCCTTGACATCGTAAAAAATTCTCGCCCCTCTTTCCTGCCTTGTCAACACTTTCTTGTCCATTCCAATAACTGGTGTATCTATATAGGTTATAGAATACTTGTTTATTAATATCTCTCTTCATTGTTTCGGAATCAGTTTCAGCAATCGTATATAGTCCAGATATGTTCCTTTGATCTTATATGTATTCTTTAGTTCCCCATGCAAAGCTTATAAAATTACCCTGGAAATCGACAATATCTGTGATATATCTAATATTGCTATTTCGCCAATTTTTAATAAGAATAGACTGTCTGAGTTTGCTATATAGCCAAACATTGGTCTAGTACATCAGAAGGTGACTTGGGGGGTTAACTTGGTGCATAGATTCCACGACGAAAATGTATCTTTCAAAAAAGAATTCAAAATATTGATGGATAATCGTTCCCTAAAATCCAAACATGAACTGAGTTTGATATCTCACTTTCAATTACATTTTTTTTATTATGGAATAGAAGTCTCTTATTCCAAGTGATGTTCATACTGTCGATATAATTTCTTATATGTATCATCCTTAGCCCCCTTTTGCCTAGTCTTGTGTTATAATATTAATTTTTCTCCTATCATTTCTTGCATTCCATAAAAATGTAAATAAAACTGTGTTAAGATCTTGAACAAAGTCTTCAGGACGGTTTGGCAAGGCAAGAAAGAGTTAAATTTGATAAGGCCATCGATTTGATCACAGTAATTTTCCCCGATTCTTCCATCTATCAAACTTTTTTTAAGTTCCTCTAATTTCGCTAAATAATCAATCTTCCATATATCGTTGAAATTTACAGAGGCAAATTCAACTCCAAAAAAGTCACCCAGTATTATTTCCTGCAGACCCAGTTAAGGGCGCTATCCAGATCACCTTAGTTTTCTCCACACTGATTTTCAGTTCACTTATGTTATAAAATAAAGCAAGAACATCTGGTAAGTCTTTAAGAGAGTACAGACTACCGTCAAGCGTCAGCGGAGTGTCGTTGGCATGTCTCGATATTTTATATCTCACGTTTTCTACAGTTATACCTTTCTGTTTGACCGTATCAATATTCCTAATATCTCAGCACATAAAAGAAACTGGTATGGGGATATGCGGATATTAGTATAAAAAGTTTAAACCCAACATCTGATCGATGCGCCAAGATTATAGTATTTCAAAACTTCATCGATAAAAGTCCAGGAAACAGAATCAAAAGCTGTGTGAAAGTCTATGAGAAGTAAGTCCAGGGATGCCTTTTGTTTTAGCAGAAAACATGAGATCGTATGTTAGCCTGATATTTTCACCTATGTATCTGCCATGGACAAATCCTTTCTGGTAGTCGTGAATTAGCTTGTCAAGAACTTGCTTCAAACGATTTTCTATGCATGCAGAAGCAAGTTTATATGTGGTATTTAGGAGAGATATTGGCCTCCAATTCCCAGGATGGCTGCAGGGTTTTCCAGATTTCAGTAGGCAGGTTATAACCCTTTGTTTTTAAGTTACAGATAGTTCCCCTTTTAAATTTGCTATGTTGATTGATCGCAAAACAAATTGCCCTATTTCTGGCCAAAGCATTTTGTAAAATTTCGCAGGGAATCCATCCATACCTAGAGATTTTTCATTTTTAGAGATTTTTAAGGTTTTAGTAAATTCATCAAATATAATTAATCCTTCAAGTTCTCTAGAACTTCTTTCAACTTGTCGAATGTGTCTCTAATATCGTTGACATCTACAATGTCATTTTTCTGTATAATTTTTCTTAATGTTTTTCTGTTCATTCAATATTTTCTGGCTATCAAAAATACCATCCCCGTTTCTAGTGTTAGCTTAGTTAGAACCTTGTTTGCATAATTATACTTTTCCCCCAAAAAGGAAATAGTTTGTAGGTTTCCCCTCCCGCACCTGCCTCTCACTATGATTTTGTTCTAGCCTATTTCTATCCTCTTTTATAACTCGTTTTTCTCTTTTTGCTCGTTTTCCCTCTTCTTCTTATTTACGCGAAGCATATTTAGTACATTCCCCTCTTCTTTTAAATAGTAGTCCTCCAGTAAAGGGTCATCTGTAATCGTAAAATTAACTAATGCACGATCAATACTAGTAAAATTTTCATAATTGTATACTGGTAATGAATATTCTTGGACTGTATCATTAATTGAGACCTTATTTCTAAATAATGTGGGTCTGTTGATGGTGAACAATTGAATTTCCAATAAGATTTCCCTCTTCTTGAATTAGCAGATTTACATTTAATGGTATTTAAATGACCGAGTGGTTCGTTTTATAGTCTTTATTTCGGTTTCAGTTGTCTGATTAAATATATCAGAAGAAGTCCAAAACAATCTAGTCTAGGTTGTTGTTGGGGATTTCGTGTCTGCCATGTAGATCATTTTCCGTTTTCATGCATCATTCTCCATACGTCTACATAGCCATTATCACTGATTTGTTAAAGCACTACTTCCTAGACTGAGTATTAAATTTAATATCGTATTCCATTCACCACATATGGTAATTGAAGGATTTGTGAGATCATATATAATTGATTTTATTTTATTGTAAACTGGAGCGACATGCAAGAGATGAGAAAAATTGACGTCTGGCGAGTAAAAAGCAACCCTATGACACCGACACCTAACATTAGTATCTCAGCCGCGCTTTTATTGCAGCTGTTCATGTGGAGACAACGAAGTATCCATACGGCTCCTAGCACCGGCTAAAGCGGAAATAGATGCGCTAGCTCGGGAGCTGTGATGACAGATCAGCTCAAACAACTCATGTGTTGTTAATGGATGAGCATCGTGGACGTCTGATGGAGTAAACGCCTCAACATGAGGTAAAACTGGTAAAGGCAAGAATGCACAGGAAAACTAACCTGTAATGCCCGACGTCGTACGGCTTGAGTTTCCCACCCAAAAAAAATAAACCTACATATATTTGTCGAGAGACATGTGCAGAGGGCGTGCCTCTG
The DNA here is from genome assembly GCA_036873755.1 of Hanleya hanleyi. NCBI lineage: Eukaryota > Metazoa > Mollusca > Polyplacophora > Lepidopleurida > Hanleyidae > Hanleya > Hanleya hanleyi. Next base: position 29,960 of record JAVTVY010007697.1, read on the forward strand.
GGATTAACACTCCACCAGCAGAACCCTACCATACACAGGTGAAAAATTGGAGCGATATGCAAGAGATGGGAAAAACTAGGTTTGTCGGTGTTTGGTCCATATATATTTACTAAAGTGACAGGAGTATCATGTATGTTTAGAATTAGTATAATTGCCATCAGGATCCTTTATTATATAATGAACTCTATAATCACTTTTTTTCGCGGCGGGGGGGGGGGGGGAATAAAGCCATTACACCCCTTGCATTAGACCGAAAGGTCTAACTTGTCCAGGCATTCGTTCCACATTCAGATTTAACTACATCTACAGAACGTTTATCAATATGAATATCCTGTAGACATATAACTGAGTATTTCTTCTTTTTTTTTAAGTGAAATACATCTCGCCTCTTAGACACATCAGCCAGTCCTTCACAGGACATAGATGCAATGTTAACTGTATCCGCCATGATTTAGTTCAGTGACATTGATTCTATTAAATCGAAATTGTAGAACAGAACATTTATAAATACAGGAAGAAAGGCGTATGGTCGCTCCATAGAGAGAGTAAGAGGGATGATGCATTATTCTTATGGTTGTAACAGAAATATGCTTTGATTGACTTATGGATGAGAAGGTTGAAGCAAATCAAACGACAGTTTACAGAGTAACACATGATAACAAGAACAAATGTACGTGGGTAGCTGGGAAGGTTGTCTACACTATCAACATGATTGAGGAGAGTTATATATACCATACACAAGTCGAATGACAATTTAGTTGTTACTTTACCGCTCCGAATTTCTTTGCATACGTGAAGTTCATTTTATATATTGTTGATAGTACTATTCCGGCTAAATCTCACTAGCGCCATTAATTAAGTCTTTATCGTGTCAAACAGCTATAGATTATATGTACATAAAAAGAACCCACGTTTGACATGTATCTTCTCATATGTGAAGGCATAATCTCTTAAATCCACAGAAACTAGCAACAAATATAAATGTATGAGCATAGCTTATTCGCCAAGTATTGTAATAAGTTTCAGTGGAGTGTCAATCTATTATACCATAACCAAGATAACATCATAAGATCATAAAGACGCGATGATAACTATATTTTAAATATCAAAGTATAGTTTACATAATGTTGTTTGTTCATGTTATCCTGATCCACTCGATCAAATAATACATAACTGATAATTAATATTTTATGGAGACCGTATATCTTAATACATGCACATTATTTTGAATTGATATGAAATGAAGGTCTATGTGAATGTGTTAATACGAGAAACTGTCTCTCATTAAATCAACTATTAATAAGTACATATTTGGTTTATTACATTACATATATGGTCAATAGCTATATATCCATAAACCATTCTACTTTTGCTTTTCAATTTTCCAGCTATCAAGAATTTTCCTCTCATCTGCAATGTATAGTTCTCTTCATTATGGCAGGTAATAGTTATGGAGATATATTCAACCAGTATGTTCTGTCTATCAAACCTATTTCATCCAAGTCATGGAGAGATGGTACACTAACATCTTTGTGTAAACGTGAAGTATGACAAGTACATTACGTCAGTGAATGGCTTCAAGCATACATTAACACAGTCCCTGTTCTATTCACGTATTTTTTAACCACACTCCCAGCTGAGGCAAGCTGAAAACGTTTCCAACCCAGAAATTCCTACGACGGTAACGAATATGGCAACTCACAAGACAATGATTTCCCCTCATATATTTTATAACCCGGTTACCAGTGCCAGGGTTCACGCCATCGTCAAAGCTCTCATGTGTTTACCCCTTTTTGTCGACATACCTGTTGACCAGGGTGTAACATTGCTCTCGCGTGTTGGGATCTCCCATTATCTGCCTCATGAATTTTCGTACGTCATTAATTGAATCCACTTTAGGTGGACTGCCCGCCAGTCTTCATTGCGTTTCCTGTGTCGACCTTCATGTCAGGCGGTGCAGACTGTCCGCTTTCTCCCAGCAAATCTTCAGCGCAAGAAATTTTGACCCGCTCTAGATAAACTCAAGATCATCTTGCCGAATGTGGCCATTGTCGAGATGCCCTTGTCCACGCACGAGTTGTGCATTTCAAATAATCGACGGCGATTCTCACGTATTTCTTCTGGATATTGAGAATAAATTCTGGTTCCACTTTTGAGTTTGTTTTTCTTATCTTGTGCTCTATGTAAGATATCTTCTTTTTGCTTGCATGACCCAAAGTAAATAACTACTGGCTGGGAAAATTTTCGTTGTGCGACATAAGTACCGATACGATGTATTCGTTCGATACGCAGCTCTTTCAATTCACCTTCGCCAACATCGTGATCATTTTTTTAAATGTTCAAACAAGCCCGAGTTAGATCTTCCTCTGAATTCTCTGGAATATTTTGAATAATGAAGTTACTCTGCATTCCTCTTGATTTCAGATCTAAGATTTTTGCATTCTGTGACTTCACTTTTCCATCGAGTTTTGATCAATAGCGGTTTAACCAGCGCAAGCCTTCTCGAATACCTCTATTTTCTTTTCGTATCGTTTCGAGCTGGCCGCCGTTTTCCGCCGACTGCCCCGCTACATGCTGGAATTTATGTTCAATTCCATCGGCCACGTATATATCTTCTTTTTTTTCTTTTCGGGTATATATTGTATATAACACCCTCACACACAGCGGCGTAAGTCTGTTAATCTGTGAATGACGTAATTGTATTCATTCGCCTCCCGATGTTTTAGCGCTATTTTCTCGAAGATTTTTCGTCAAAATTTCTCTATATTTTCTCGATCAACATAAAACCATTGATTCCCGATGTGTAAAAAAAGACGAATAAAAAACATCCAGAAAATCGTTCGAGAATTTTGTAAACGATTTCGTATTTTTCATATTGATCTCTAAATATTCTCTCGAAGAATTCCCAATAGGACCGAAATTTCTTCGAGAAAACCAAAGAAAATTATCGATTGAAGGAAAAACGATTAATGGAGACGATTCCTTAAAACAAAGACATGTTTTAAGAATTGAATAACTAGCACATTCACAATGATCAAATTACTGAACAAATAAGCTTTTCAAAATTCAGAATCCCCCATATGATATTTTGATATTCAGACTACTCATTAATTATTCATGATGAACAATGTGTATGAGTAATAGAAAAGAGCCGATAGTACAATAACAGTGGTTGTTACCTTGACACTGCTCTTGGCCTTGAGCAAATCCTGCGGCACATGAACATTTATAGCTGCCTGGAGAATTTGAACACACGGAATGAGCGGGGCATGTCTCATTCCATGCGCACTCATTAATATCTGAAATATAAGATTAAGCGGAAAGTATTAACTCAAATATCTGTTTATATATACGAACAAACTTCACAAGGGCGTTGCTTTTATAAACAAATAAGTGAACATATCAATGGAAATTATTTATTCTGACAGCATCCATATATGAATGAGCTATTGTTCGATAGGGCTAAACAAGACTGGTATACTGTACCTTCCTTTATGCTCATAAAAAAGCGGTTGAACATGGTGTTTCTATTTTTACAGTAAGCAATTTCCAGTATATTAAATGGGAAAATCGACAGTAAAACGATTTACACAATTTCACCATATGTAGTATTTAGAGAAAAGCAGGTGGGCGAATTATTATATACTTGTATGTACTAATGTTCCCTGTATGTACAAGGTCGGAATACAATTGTCCCACGACCAGTTAAACCTAACCAGCGACTAACCCTACCACGCCTAGGGGGCCCATTACGCCCCACCACCAAAATTTCTGCCCTATCTTCGGAACGGCCAAAAAGTGCGAGCTGACACTACGTCACTTTGTAGTTTATCATATTGGGGTAATTTTCAGCATATTTGCATAATCTCCATGGGTAAATTCAAAATAGCGTCCATGTGTATTGTCACAAAAATGATGATTTCTTCCTTTTTCTTCAAAATAACTGTTTTTCTGTGAGGGAAACTTGACAAAAACTATTCAATTTCACATCAAATAATTATTTGCTAATGTATTATGCAGTTTTTGCAAAAGAAACAAATAAATAAAAAAATCGCACCGAAAAATCGTCCCAAAATTGCATTTGACGTCATCCTGACGGACATCTTGGATATTTTGTTACATTTTCTAGTAGAGATTTACCCAATGGTATAGAGTGGTAAGTTTCGGCCCCCTAGCTAAAGGGATAAGAAAATAATTTACGGAGGGGAAGCCGAAATTGTTCATACAGTTACAGAACTAATTATTGAATCTGCCATACAGACACTTCGGGTAGTTCTCTCACAGCCTACCTACCTGAGCACACGGCTATTCCAGCGGCGACTTGTGCGTTTGTGAAACCGGGGGCACAGACACACTGATATGAGCCGATGGTGTTATCGCATCGAGTGTTTGTTCCACAGCTGTGCTTCTGAGAAGAGCATTCGTTTATATCTATAATACAGATAGGAATGGAGATCATCGCATTAAATATGGCAGAAAAGAGTTCAGCTACTCCTCCAGACCGTATCTGGACTGATAACAAAACATAAGTGCGGTAATGAGGCTATTTACATAATCCTGATTTCAGAGAACCACGGTTAAATTCAAAATGGCGACAATGCGTGATGATCAGAAGTTTTTCATCTATTTTCATTTTGTTCGAATTTTATGTTTTGTAGCGGCCACGTCCAGGAAGTTATCTATTTTTGGCTTTTTAGGCTACTAGGCTTTTCTCGAAATGTCTGAGTGATGTGTGATTCCGACATGATATATTATCACTTTGAATAACATCATATTCAATAACATTTTTTGATTTTGTATTTTATATGCACATTTCTTTTACTTTAACTAATAATAACATGACCTCTTCCCATAAATACGACAATTGTGCAAACTGTTGTACATAGCGTGCAAAACGAGTGAAACGTGTATTATATCTGTTTATAGCATGTATGAATAGCTGATAAGATGTCATATAATTGTCCATTATGTTGAAAAGAAGCAGCAAAATTAACGTACCAGTACAGCTGAAAATCCGGCCTCTGTTAACGTCTGTATTCTCAAATCCTTTTTCACATTCACATGTCCAGGCTTCTGATACTTCGTTATAACAAAAGAATGAATTGGTCCCACAAGCCCTTCTCCCACGCCGGTGGCAAACTTTCAAAATTAAATCAAAGAAAATAATATACATGAACATCCACAGCATAAATAGCTTATTTTGTCATTGGCATTTCTGTCAAATTTATCTTTCCTGTGCAATATTAATGGGTCTCACCGCACCCAGAAAAGGGTTGGAGTGGGTGAATTTTAGAATTCTTATCTTGTTATCTCTGTCGCTACTTGTTCCCAAACAAATGGTCGAGTTTGGACAGTATTTTCCATTTGCTTTTTGATTCCTGGTTTTTCTACCAGACACTACGGAGTGTGAGAGAACATTATTTTACACATCCCAGGGGAAATAGGAAAATGCAAGCATTGGACCAAGAATATTGAAAACCCAACAGTTTGAAGCTAACATTATCTTTGATTATGCAAACATGATTAGCGTCAAAGCCAAAAGTCTAAAGTTTTAATTATCCTTCGTTTCAGACTTACCACCCCGCCCCTGTGACAGGGATGTTCTGCGCTTTTTCCGGAACGACAAAAAATGGAGAGCTGAAACTCCGTGACTTTATAGTTTATCATATTGGGGTCATTCTGAGCCTATTTGCATAACCCCCGAGCAGAGGATCATGGGAAAATGAAAGATGGCGGCCACGTGGGGTTCCAGAAAAGTGATGTTTTTTGTCGTATTTCTTCCAAATTTCTGCTTTTTCGCGATGAAAAGCAGACAAAAACTATTTTATTTCACATCACATTAATATTTACTAATTTATCATGCAGATTTTGTGGAGAAATTGCATAAATAAAAAAATTCGAAAAATCTGACTGAAAAATCGAACAAAAAATGCCGTTTTTAAAAATGGCGTCACTGTGACGTCATCAAAGCGGCCATCTTGGATTTTTTACATTTACTGGTAGAGCTTGACCCAAGGATATAGTGTGGTAGGTTTCAGCCACCTAGCTTAAGGGGTAAGAAAAATAATTAAGGGAGCCATTTCGCCTCCCCCCCCCCACCCCCAGGCCACAACAGGCCCTCAAACGCCCAGTCCAGATAGGGTTAAGATGTTTCGAAAACAAAACGCCAGGTTGAATCATGGCTTTTCTAGACTGAATTATACGAAACACTGTTGAATATTCAAACGTTTATTTTGAAAACCAATTAGTTGGCCCAGTACTTTTCATCATTATCACGGGAATTAATTACGATTGGATGATGTCGTGCATGTATGCTTATACTTATCACAATATAGTGACGTCATGGTGACAGGCGTGCAATTATTCTGTAACATATCAAATGCAAATCTATGTGAATTGCAATGGCTCCTGACAAGCCTCGGGTAACAGTTAAGTAATTTGGTGGTATATATTCATTACGATGACGAATGGATATTTCTAGCGTTTGTAATTATCGTCTCATTTTATAATAGCTAACACTGGCCATATTGGGGATCATCAGTAATATATATATATATACGGTAGCATTTACCGTAGAGTTAGTCTGAAAGAGCGGATCACAATTTTAAAGCACCACATAATTCATTTCATTAGGCTGTAGAACATATATGTACCATGAAAAATAAAGAGTTGTTAATATATTGAACAATGTTACCAACCTTGTGTGAGGACCGTAGATAAACAAACCAACAGCACAATTAGGCGACAATTGTCATGTTCACTCATCTTTGATAGTCATTGGGTCAGCTTTCTTCGAAATGGAATAGCAATAACAACGCGCGTGAATTGGTTAGCTCCATAATGCGGCGAGTACACAGATACCAGATGCACATGTAGGACTAGGTGTATTGAGGGTCAATGAGCTGTGACAAATGGTAGGTTATTTTGGCCATATATTCTCATCACACCTTGTATATAGTCGTCGTCTGATCATGATCGGGACATGTCTAGTTTCTTTTCAATCTAATTGATCGCGTTGATATATTCTCGAGAGTTACAAAAACACATAACTTGAATGACTCAAGCACGCCGTTATAGTGTATAAATTTATAAATAGACGAAATGCGTGTACGTCGGGATAAAATCTGACTATTTAGAAATTATAATCAGTGAGAGATATCGGAGCCATGTATTTTCTATATTTGAGTATGCATAATTCGTGGTATCGAATTATAGCAAATAGGAAATAACTGAATTAAATGGTGTCAATCATTGGTTAAATTGTCTAGGTGTTCGAACGAAATATACCTGTATTACGTATTACATAAAATTAAGATTCGATTAACCTGAAATTCGATTCATAGAATATACCATGAAAATATGTAGATAATGTATACGGCACGGACTGTACCATCTCCAACAATTAATCGTTCATTGATATTCCTGGCATAATACTGTTATGGTTCATAGGTAAAAACGATCTAATGGACCAATTCAGCTTGTAACGTGTCGGAGTATGGAACAAGCTGGCTATGTGATTAGTTGATAACCAGATAAACGGCTGGTAACTGGAAATCGGTGAATGACTACAAAATACTGTCCGTAAATTTTATGTAATTTCTCCGCGTAATTATCATGCACAGCCAGAAAAAAGGTAATACTTATCACCCTAAAATGGTGATGACAGCATCACCCCCAAAAAGGTTATGAGTTAGAGCCATCACCCTTTCATCATCACCTTAAAAGGGTGATGGCTATCACCTTAAAAGGGTGATGACTATCACCCTAAAAGGGTGACGACATTAGCCATCACCCTTTTTATCACCTTTAAAGGGTGATGAACAGGCATCATTACCATAAAAAGGTGATGGGCCATCACCCTTTTTCTGGATGTGTGCACTGGCAATATTTACAGCCAGTGGAATTCCAGTGTTTTCTTAATCTCGGAAGAAGTAAAATCGGTCACACTCGCTTGGCCTTGTTCAAATAAAATTGTGACTGGTTTACACAGTGTTTTCATACGATTTATGTGCTCACCGACCAAGTGATCCATTGAATATAATGCCATAGAATTAATGTTCTGGTTTCAGTAAAGTACGTTTCTTTTAATAATGGACTCATGTCATTTAACATCATGAGGGATAGGGAAAATAATTACTCTCTTATAACCTATACCTATATTCGTGTTTGACCATCCTTTGTCGATTATCATATGTTCGATATCGATTTCGCACAGACAATTCACCGTAAAAGCAGGCGTCTTGTGTTGAGACAGGTTCTGCGAACGGCAAGCTATTTTTTTATTATTTATTTTTTTTGAAGGGGGGGGGAAGAGATGTCCAAGCTGTCAGGCCGGAATTGGAAGGTATGCGCGCGTGTACAAATGAAGTAATGAATTGAAAGCAGTGCTCAGGCTTCGTCAATATTTCCCCGGAGAAGCCTGTTAACGAAAAGTGAACTGAAGTAACTTTTGCAGTTTAATAGAACAAATATCATACTTGCCAACCGTATCACCGGCCTTTGATTATTCGTTGCAGCGAAAGCGGGTAAAATCGAGAAAATTGCAGTGTAAATTGGAAAGGATTTAGTTTATTATTCGAGTACATCTTGTGGAGTTACTTACCATGCATTGGTGAACAAGTACGAGGTGAACCAGTCATGTACAGGTTATCACGATTAGATTCCTCACATTTAATGAAGCACCATCAGAGAAAAACTTCTTCTGTAGTTCTCTCGAAATATTGGAAAGAATTTGATATAATAGGAGATTATTGATTGAAAAAGAAATATGATTTGAATGAAAGTGCCACGTAGGTCTACAATTACCTACATAATGAGACAATCCCGAAGAAAGAAATCGAGAACAGACCAAGGCAAAGACTCTCTGGATCGATCAGTTGGGCTCTTCATATACAAATTAATGGATGATGTTTCTTCTCTATGAAAAGATCAAATATCTGCCGATAATCCAATGAGAGTGTCTTTATTCGGGGACATGGCAACATTTTATCATCATAATATATCCTCTACAATAAATGGGTACAAATGGCAAGGCCTGGAAATCTCAATAAATGAAACAAAGTAGACAATATAAAGTGTTTTTTTATACAGTTTTGAGTGCCACTATTCTTGAGGACGCACGGTACCCTAGCTAATAAAAGATCAATTGTGAATAGTTAGTCCAGTTGATATTTCTGTAAGATCGTTCCAAACAAACGATATCATCAAAGAGGTGGAAACAATGCACCATAGAAATATATTTAGGCGATACAAGACAGATAACACTCTAAAACTGATACAAATTGGTAATATTCAATATGTGTACGGATGGAAGAATAATGCAGAGATATACACACTTCGCGATTGTCTGATGAAAACATAGATGTGAAGAGTCCATATGGTAGAATGGTAAGACCAATTTGTTTTCATCTGAACACTGCACTGAGTTATTTGGTTCGACATTTCAAGAATTTGAAATCGTGGGAACATCTCAAACTGACAATAGCGATCCACACTTAAAGTAAATAATTGAAGCTAGATATGCCATTAACAAAGAATATAATTGAAGATATTTCAACAAATATTCAGTCGTCGTCCCCTTAAGAAATAATTCCTTGTTTTCTACGATAAAGCAAGTAGGATAGATGGCGATGCAATAGGATGATTCTTCACGTTGGCCTGGTCGATCAAACGTGAAGACTAATCCTGTTGCATGGAGAGTTATCCTACTCGATTTGCCGCAGTAAACAAGGAATTATAATACTGCAACGGAACAATGTGGACATTTTTAATGATAAGCAATATATTCTCATGCAGTAACTGGTTGATTAACATTACTGTAGCTGGCAAACATGCGTTGGCTCATTAATTAATCGAAGTAGGCAACACCAGCAAGGCGCGTGCCTGAAATCAACAGTAAGGCAGATTGGGGCATGTTCAAACGCTATTAACGTTCAAAATGACGAGAAAACAAAATAAACACTGTTGACAATTACGAGTAAATTTCTACCTCACCGAAACTGTTATAAATTCCGTCTAGACTGTCAGATTTTTGGGGTATAGACGTGACGTACCCAAAATAATTGGGTCAAAATGACCCAATATGTTTGGGTCAACATGGAATTTGACTTTTTTGTCTATACCCAAAACTAATAAAGTGACTAATTGAAACTAAGACTGTTATAGTCAACATTCCAATTCATCATTGGTTCGTAAACTTCAATACAACATTCAAGTTTTACTGTTACATATTATATTCAGCTGTTGATAAGATGAAAAGAAAAGCTCGCGAGCAATAATTAGTAAAGCTAATTACTGATATTGTAGATGTTTATGGAATTATTTTCTTGATAAAAGGATATACGCTTCTGTTTCATGTACCACGATTTATTATTCGAAAACTACAGGAGAGCCGAGTTTGCTGAGAACTTCAGGCTTTACGACCAACGAAAACTATTATCTCATTGTCCGTACATTGCGACGATATGATACAAACCTCGACTGAGTCACATAGTAATAACAGTATACATTGCTGGTACAATGGCACGGTCTTTCCATTCTTACCGCAAATGAGTCAATACATGTCGCTGGTCGCTTTGGTCGCGGCCTTTGCTTTCGTTGCTCTAAACGTGCAGACACGTTTTCCACATTGCTTGCTACTAATATACTTTCGTTGCGTTTTTCCCCCACAAACCTGCTTATATTGGTGACCTTTAGCTGGGGAACACGCGTCTGTGCTTTATTTTCGCCGCAAACTGCTCCTTCATCGAACCGAAAATGTTAGTACAATGAAAGATGGTTAGAAAATGATCGCTGGAGTCCGAACAATTGCTTGAATGGGGAAAGTTATGCTTGCGAATTGGTCATCTCATTCTAAGGAATACCAGGCAGCAAATTAAAAGTCCGTATCTATAGCGGTTTAATAGTTTTTGCGATTAAAAGCCACCTCAGTCATATAAATTGTCAAAGGTCATATTTACGGTCATATTACTTTAGGTCACCAAAGTGTTCATTAATATAGAAGAATAAACGCCGTTACTTATGTCCTTACAAAATGACGGGCTTTGAAATAGATTAAAGGGGAGATAACTACATTTTCTTGTTACGTAACAGTTCGAAAGTTTTACTACAGCATGACCATATATAGGACTCACGAACCCTCAACATTCTTTCAAATTTGTTCTTTAATTTCGACTGTGCCCCGAAGACAAGGAAAACAGCACCAGGGAAGACAACTCGAAAACTATTTACTTGACTTACTTATTTTATGGTAACATTTTATTGGAAATATCTTTAAAGATTTACATTCTAAATCTCAACTACGTTCTCTCATCCGTTTGGTCAATATTCACTGGATGATTTTCACTTGAAAGGCTTTTAACTCAAAAGGTCAAGGTCAAGGGCAGGTATGGAGGCCATGGAACATCGCTTCAGACTCAGGCCTATACATGAGCCTAATTTTGTGTCTGTATCTCAAATTTGGGGAGAATAATAATAATCCGTATAATAACAATAGGTCATTCCATTCGAACTGGAAACACCTAATAATAATGCCAGTATTGAGATTGGCTAGCCCAATAAGTTCGCTGGCTAACCTTCATAGAAGCCCAGAAATATAATCCACGTTTTATTACAACTGAAGGAAAACCTATTCTCCTCAAAAATAATCATGATCCACCCAAAGAAATATACAAACGTATGAACATAGGCACTTACTGAAATGTGTAATATAGTAAGATTTCTCATGATCCAAAAGAAGTTCAAATCTGGGGATTGATCACTATAGGGTTAAGGAATAGAACAACCAGAACAGACAATATTTTTATAATCGAAAACTAACCCATATAAATAAATATATTTTCATCAACATATATTCTACAGTGATGACAATTTAGCTCTCGGATATAGGTTCCTGGAGGAAGAGAGTATTTGGAAACCGTAATCTATCATAACAACGTTAAAACTGACTGACCTATCGTGTGAATAAGGTCAATGAGCCCTGATCCTGCGAACATCATTGGCAATGGACAAGAGTGTACAGCAATTCACACACAATGACCGACAGACATCCAATCAGTGCCACGGAAACTACCAATATAGGTGCAGTAAGAGAGGATGGTGACGCTATAACACAGACTGAACTAACCAAGCAGAACTGAAATCACATTAGAGGTACAATTGGCCAGGTACAACTGGCACGCTTTGAGGTACAATTGACGGTCTTTTATCAGGTATGTCTCACACTTCTATCTTCATCGTCATTTATTTACACATGTTAAATGTGGGGGTATTTGTATTGACTGAACGTATGGGTGAATTGTTTCCTTCTGGTTAGAGTCTACATTTTTATTGAAGGGAAGAATGGCGTGGTTTAATGCAGATGTTGTCCGATTTTGCGCGGTTTGAAGTGCCAAAATAAAATAAACCGTAGGTAATTTCCAGTTGGCACAAGTGCATTATCTTGTTTTGGGGTCTGATCATTTTCCAGACACTGGATGTTAATGTTAAAGAATAAGACACCTTGGAGTAGTGGATTTGTGCAGAATCGCCTGTTCTCTCTCTAAACATATGAAGCCAGTTCATAACCGTTTTGGGCAACGACCAATATTTCGGGGTTCTTGGTTCTAGACTGTATTCATTTGTTTACTGAGAAAAGGGAGTGCTGTTTTCAAGTCGAAAAAAAGACGATTTTACACAAACATATATAAGATGCAGTTATTGAAAACACTAAGAGCCATTGCCTGAGAATTGCTCAGAGCATACGACAAATAATATATTGTAAGTTACCCAACAAAATTCTTTCCTATGTGATATTGCATTTTGGCACTCCAAACCGCACCTCATGCGCGCCTAATCCTCATTAAACCGCGCCATCTTTCTCGCGATAAGTTAATCTTTTTCTTGCATACTGTCAGCACATGTTGCCATAGTATTCTGCCCGTCTAGAAAACAAGTTATAATAGGTCTACCCCTCAAGTTTGTAGTGGTTGTTTCTGTTGCTCCTGGAAGTTCAATTGGTGGCAATTTGAGTCAGATGAGCATGTCTAAGCTGGCAGTCCCACAGTTATTAGGTGCGTGTCGTGGTGCATACCATGGGCTCTATCAGTGGTCATATCGAGATACTTTGTAGTCAGACCTGTATGTTTTGATATAAAAAATGGCTAAATTATCTGTATTTATTATTTATATTGACCCAAATGCACCAATACAGTATATAATACGATTCTGTTACACTGACCGTTATCGTTGCCAGTATGTACGTACGAGGTACTGCGTTTGGCAATATGTGTTGCCACCATGCATCTCACGCATGAGGATGTTATAAACCACAACGTAAATTCACAGTTAAATGTACTGTCAGAAAAGGTGCCAATACATTCAATTGTAAAATTACGTTGCACCTTATTTCACATTTACCGCTTTTTAACATGCTTTGAACTGTAAAATGTTACACCCTATTTTATAATTACCGATTTTAACGGGCATTCAACTGTAATGTTTTTCTCGTTGCACTCTAATTTACAGTTACCGTTTTTTTTAAATTATGTTGGAAGGCCGAAATGTTCATTGCTTGTTCGCGTGTTTCAGTTCTTCGTTGATACAAATACAGTTTCCACGGGTTTCGTACATAATCACTACGAAATATGTGACATCATTACACGAATATACGATTTATAGGTTGGGCACAACTCCACGTCAGATAAAGGCAAAACCAAACCGTAATTATAGGTCGAAAATTAAAGTTAGCCGCGGCGTCCTTCCCCGGTGCCTGTTCTGTACCGATAATGCTCTGAATGCTGCACAACGCAGGTGTCGGATGTTTTCTGCAATTGGACGTTTCGTGTGCAAACATCTCATGAATTTTTGTTGCGCTTGTGCGCAGTTTACCCATTTTAGTTGATGTCAACTGAAATATCACCGTTCAATTTACTGGTTAATGTGTTCACGATTAAATCTACTGTAAACTCCAACATACGTTTACTGTGAAATAACGGTAATTTATAACAGTGTATATTACAACGCGGGGAATGTAACTTTGATGGTGGGTATAGATGTTTATGTATACTATGATTGTCTTTTTGAATTTGGTGCTAATACTGTTATATGGAATATGGAATACGTCTTTGGATTATGGACGCGGATATTCTCTAATGGACGACGGCTGAATTATGGATGACGGACTAGACGCTTGTAATTCTCCATGCAAATATGACAAGTATACTTGGCGAACAGATGGTGTGCAATCAAGTGTCCGCTCTATCTCACTCCTGTAACACGGCCTTTGGAACTTTTCACGGGGGAAGGAATATCTCATTCCTGTAAAACGGCCTTCAGAACTCAGCCCTGTCTCACTCCCGTAGCACGGACTTTGGAAATTTGAAACACTCCCGTGTTTCAAATTTCCAAAGTCCGTGTTACGGAAGGAATATCTCACTCCTGAAACACGGTCTTTAGAACTCAGCTCTATCTCACTCATGTAACACGGCCTTTGGAACTGTTCACGGGGGAAGGAATATCTCACTCCTGTAACACGGCCTTTGAAACTCAGCTCCATCTCACTCCTGAAACACGGACTTTGGAAATTTGAAACACGGGAGAAGGAATATCTTACTTCTGTAACACGGCCTTTAAAACTCAGCTCTATCTCACTCATGTAAAACGGCCTTTGGAACTGTTCACGGGAGAAGGAATATCTCATTCCTGTAACACGGCCTTTGGAAATTTGAAAAACGGGAGAAGGAATATCTTACTCCTGTATCACGCCTTTAAAACTCAGCTCTATCTCACTCATGTAACACGGCCTTTGGAACTCAGCTCTATCTCACTCCTACAACACGGCCTTTGGAACTCAACTCTATCTCACTCCTGTAACACGGCCTTTGGAACTCAGCTCCATCTCACTCCTGTAACACGGCTTTTTGGAACTCAGCTCTGCCTCACTCCTGTAACACGGCCTTTGGAACTTATCACGGGGGAAGGAATATCTCACTCCTGTAACACGGCCTTCAGAACTCAGCTCTATCTCACTCTTGTAACACGGATTTTGGAACTTTGAAACACGGGGGAAGGAATATCTCACTCCTTTAACACGGCCTTTGGAACTCAGCTCCATCTCACTCCTGCAACACGGCTTTTTGGAACTTTGAAACACGGGGGAAGGAATATCTCACTCCTTTAACACGGCCTTTGGAACTCAGCTCCATCTCACTACTGTAACACGGCTTTTTGGAAATCAGCCCTATCTCACTCCTGTAACACGGCCTTTGGAACTTTTCACGGGGGAAGGATTATCTCACTCATGTAACACGGCCGGTCTTTTTGAATTTGGTGCTAATACTGTTATGTGGAATATGGAATACGTCTTTGGATTATGGACGCGGATATTCTCTAATGGACGACGGCTGGATTATGAATGACGGACTAGACGCTTGTAATTTGGAAATTTTCACGGGGGAAGGAATATCTCACTCCTGTAACACGGCCTTCAGAACTCAGCTCTATCTCACTCTTGTAACACGGACTTTGGAACTTTGAAACACGGGGGAAGGAATATCTCACTCCTTTAACACGGCCTTTGGAACTCAGCTCCATCTCACTCCTGTAACACGGCTTTTTGGAAATCAGCCCTATCTCACTCCTGTAACACGGCCTTTGGAACTTTTCACGGGGGAAGGATTATCTCACTCCTGTAACACGGCCTTTGGAACTTTTCACGGGGGAAGGATTATCTCACTCCTGTAACACGGCCTTTGGAACTTTTCACGGGTGAAGGAA
>JAVTVY010007698.1:0-48361 GCA_036873755.1 Hanleya hanleyi
TCCCTTGGAATGGGCCCAACAACAACGCCCCAACACCAAGTGGACAGTGGAGAGTGTGACCAATGTTACGTTTTTCGTTACCAAGCTGACCGACCACTCCCATCGGCTGAATGCGTCACTCATGCATTGATGAATACCATAACATGCCGTAATACTCTATATGTCTACATGTTGATCGTTGACGGTACGGAGGTGACCGAAGAGACACGGATGTTACCGAAGATGTCGGCTCGGCCCTCGACTTGGGGATAGTTGAACTGAGTGTGCTAAAAATAGATCACCAGCTAGCGTGCTATAAAAGGGAAGCGGCCTGGACGTTTCATCAGACACTCTGTCAACCACCAAGATGTTCACTTGCACAACTTGCCAGAAGCCGTTTACTCGTCTAGATAAGTTACGACGCCACGAGGCCTCCATCCACAACGATGCCCGGTATACTTGTATAATCTGCGCACGGTCATTCAATCGGAAGGATCATTTACTGCGTCATGAGAGTGTACTCCACGCGGGTGCGACGGTACTATGTAATGATTGTGGTCGACTCTTCAAACGACCCAGTCGGTTTAGACAGCACCAACGTTTGATGCATGCCCCGTCTCTACGGTTTGGGCGACAACTTTCCACTAAAGAGGGGCCGCGGAAGGTCAGACCCAGTGAAGATGAACCCGGAGAGACGAACGCCAGTGGTGATGCGATGACGAAGAGCCTGCCTATACCCACGGTCCAGGACGGCCTGGATATCCAGCCGGACACCACCGTTACGGTTTCGAGTCATACGCCTGACAACATCGAACATTTTCTGGACGAGCCCATAAATGTTCCTAGCGATCTCTTACAGGGCGCCCATCCAGTGAGTGACATCTATCGGCGCCATTGGTCCATGATACAGCACTGTTTCCACCGTCATCGCCCCATTCAAGATATCTACAATTTCCGACTGACCGACCTCGCCCGTCTACGTAGCTACGTAGAAGCCATCTTCAAAGATCAAACTACGGCCTTCAAATTGAATCTGGCGTTTGGTTATGTGCTGCAGCATAAAGAGACAGTCCAAGTCCGATACTTTTACCCGAGCAGTAACATCCAGGTATTTGACCAACCGTTTACCATCATTAACCGAGTGTCGCTAGAGACGATGCTGGAGAAACTGAACACCGTGGATCCCTTGGAATGGGCCCGGTTGCAACGCCCCAACACCAAGTGGACAGTGGACAGTGTGACCAATGTTACGTTCTTCGTGACCAAGCTGACCGACCAACCCATCGGGTGAATGTATTCACCCAGGCACTGATAGATACTCAGAATGCACAAGCAACTATCTGAGGATATGTTGCCTCAACGGTATCCTGGGCTGCCCGATGATGATTAGAATAAACGGTTCAAAGCGAACATGGCCGAAGATGGAACTTTCTGAAATGAAGACTTCTGATTGGACAAGAATACATCTAACGGACAGGAACGAATATGACAGATGCAAATGGTGGCCTCTGATTGGACAAGTCTTCTTGAATTGTAACACCAAGTGGATAGTGGAGATAATGACCAATGTTGCGTTCTTCGTGGTTAAACTGACCACCACCTCCATCGGATGAAAGTATTCACCCATGCACTGATAGATACTCAGAATGCGCAAACAACTATCTGAGGATATGTTGCCTCAACGGTATCCTGGCCTGCCCGACGATGATTAGGATAAACGGTTCAGATGGCACTTTCTGAAATGGAGACTTCTGATTGGACAAGAATACATCTAACGGACAGGAACGAATATGAAACATGCAAATGGTGGCCTCTGATTGGATAAGAATCTTCTTGAATTGTAAATATACCCAACGCGGCTCCCCCAGCGTGGGTATGATGTAACATTGGGGAGAATAAACTATATGAAAAAAACTTCTTGTTGTTGTTGTTCTCTCATGTGTCATCCTTGTTGTTGTTGCTGTTGTTGTTCTCTCTCTGGTCTATATCATGGCGTTATGTTAGAGTGTTAAGGTGTAACGACGGGCGTTGACGGGCATCACCGCATTTCGAAGAATTAGTGACAATTCCATGGAATATCAGAGCTTCTGAGCTATTTCACCAGGGCGTTGAAGCATTAAGAATGGTGTTGGTGGGCGTTGCTACAAGATGACACCTCACACGGTCCATTTGGACCGCGGATGGTCCATCTCTATACCAAATAACATCCTTCACTGCTAAAAAAGGCCCACTTTCGCTACAACTTGTACTAATGACGTCACCAATGACGTCACAGATGCTATAAATTTCCCTGAAATCAGGGTCTATACTCCGAGAGCTACAACATGATACCCCACACGACGCATTCGCAACGCGGATGGTCCATCTCTACACCAAATACCTTCCTGCACTGCCCCAAAAGGCTCACTTTCGCTAATACTCCTACTGATGACGTCATCGATGACGTCACAGATGCTTCGGACATGCCTCAATTCGGAATGTACACCCCGAGAGCTACAAAATGACACCTCACACGACGCATTCGGACTAAGGATGGTGCATCTCTACACCAAACTCACCCTCACGCACCCACAAAATGTCCACTTTCGCTACTACTCGTACCGATGACGTCATCAATGACGTCACAGATGACGCGGACACCCCTCAAATCGGAATGTACATCCCGAGAACTACAAGATGACACCTTCCAGGACGCATTCGAACCGTGAATAGCCCATCTCGACCCCAAATACCTTCATGTACTGCCCGAAAATGTCCACTTTCGCTACTACTCGTACCGATGACGTCACCGATGACGTCACAGATGACGCCAACATCCCTCGAATCGGAATGTACACCCCGAGAACTACAAGATGACACCTTCGAGGACGCATTCGAACCGTGAATAGCCCATCTCGACCCCAAATAACTTCCTTCGCTGCCCCAAAATGGCCACTTTACTTACTACAACCAACTGCGCATGCGCAGATTAACGCGACATGCATTCAAAAACACACCATTCTGAGTCTACCCCACACAAGCTTCACTTTGACACCTCACACGACCCATTCGAACCGTGATTAGCTCATCTCTAACCCAAACACACCCCTACATAGCACCCAAAATGCCTGTTTTCTATACTACGGCCAGACTGCGCATGCGCAGACTATTGAACACGGACGAACCATTAGTGTAGTCAAGTGCTCCTCCTCGAGAGCTTTAAAATAAGACCTCACTCTACCCCATCGGGCCACTAGTGCTCCAACATGTCCACCCCGTATGGATTGATACATACTAATATCCCAGTATATGAGTGTATATGGGTCTATATGGATCTATATACAAGCCTACGCGGTACTTTCAAATTTTTTTCCATCGTATTCTACATGATCAACCTCATAGCTCATAGTAAAAGCCATAAAAAAACCCGATCACCCCTATACCCATACAGGCCAAATATAGCGGACATGATCTTCGCTTGGGAATTGGTCTAGTCCGAGTTGTCTCCCTTGCACCAAAGCGTATAGATGGCGCTGTGGTTTGAACGACGTTATTATCCGGGCAAATTTTGGTCTTGAGCAACCATTTTGTTAGCGTTTTGTTAGCGTCCTGCATACGGAGGACGATTTCACTGATCATTGTGTTGTTTTCTGAGCTGGGGAACATTCTCTGTCGCAGTTTATAACGGAACTTTGTTCCTTTCGGTGTCCGCTGAGATGAATAATGTCACACGTAGACTGTAATCGAGGGAGTGTGCTGTGTTCGAGCGGACGCATCAATTTGTGTGATATCAGACAGGAAACGTGAAAATTGATATTCTTTCACAGATTTCGAAGTGTATACAGTTCTGGTGAGATGAACGCAGCCTTTATGATCAGCGATTGAACGATAATGTAGGCGAACGGTTGGTGATACCCATATTTTTTAGCATACGAATGCATCGTGATGAAGGCTTCATGGAATGCCGTAGGCCGGTAAGTGGAGTCGACCCCTTAAGCGAACAGCTGTTGCGTTGCCATGAGCAACGACACGTACACATTTGTTGGCTTTACATAGCATCGGCGGGAACAGATGCCGCTTTATTGAAAAATAACACCTCTTAGGCAGCAATCTGGCTAGCAAGGTAAGCCTTAACACTTATATTTTCATTGGATGCAAGGTTGTCTTGAGAAATATATCTCTAAATATGATTAATTATCGATTGTCTATCACGACAAACTAACACTCGGCTGAACAAATATGACCAATATGGCGGCCGTCCGAAGCTCGAAGACAGAAAATTGTCAAACTTCACAAATTAATATCTCAACAATTAGAACATCTTACGAGCTGATACTTCAGGACTAAATCATAAAATATCTGTACTTTCTAACCTTAGGAGAATTCGTCATGAAATTATTTAGAAATAGTTCATTCGCGCACTTTTTGTGACGCACTAAAACGAAGTTGACAGTTGTTTTAGTATAGGCTGCTATGGTGTGCGCGAAAAGCCGACTCAAATATAAAAATCTATTTTTCCGTAAATATGAAACGTACAAACTTCTTACGTCAGGACAATGTTCTCCTATATATGTACTTCCTATTTCCTACAGGAATTTTCCGTAGAAAATTTATAAATGGGTTAAACTTACAAAAAATGTCCGTAGGGGGGTCTTGAAATGTCTTGCCAAAACGATGTCAAAATTACCGGCAGACGATAAAACACCAAAAATAAACAAAGCGGGCTGTGTTAGTGAGGCTTCAGAATGTGGGTGTTTGTTTACATTCTGCAAATCGAACTAATTTTAAAATTAACCATAATATGTACTGAGTAGGTAATAATTTAAATTTTCACCACACTACCATCTATTTATCCATGTTAAAACACCAGGTACATTGGAAATAAAATTGATTTTCTTGGCTAAACAAATACGTGTAAACTATGGATTACAGTGTTATCATAATTCCGTGAAAAATTATAAGGGATTTATCGAAAAATAATAGGAAATTTTTATGCTTAAGTAACACAGCAAAAAAAACACTGTGGGCAAGCCTATCTTGCACTGACTGACACTGGCCGCCATTTTGAAACACACCACCCACAACACACACAAACAAGCCGCCATTTTGAAAATATGCAAATGAGCGCCGGGAATGGGACAGGTGAAATTGTCCACCATTTTGAAACAAGCCGGGAAAAACCCAGAGACCTCATTTGCATATTTTCAGTAACAACAGGCCGCCATTTTGAAACACACCACCCACAACACACACAAACAAGCCGCCATTTTGAAAATATGCAAATGAGCGCCGGGAATGGGACAGGTGAAATTGTCCACCATTTTGAAACAAGCCGGGAAAAACCCAGAGACCTACAAGCCGCCATTTTGAAAATATGCAAATGAGGAGGTGAGACAAGTGCAATTGTCCACCATTTTGAAACCGACCACCCCTAACATACAAAAACAAGCCGCCATTTTGAAAACCCACACATCTCATTTGCATAAACTCATTTCCATAAACTCACGCATGCGCACACCCCCCAATACCCCCCAAAACAGGTCGCTGTGACGTCAAAACAGGTTCTCGCGCATGCGCAGTGGGGGGTTATTCCCTCCAAAGACTTGCTACATACTACTAGTACCCCGGTATCTAATAACCATGACATCCAATGGTGCACACAAGAAACATCAAGTTGCTGGCAAGGCCCCGGTAATCACACAAGGTAAGTCTGTTGCGTATAAAATCTTGACATCACCCCAGCTCCCATGCCAAAACAAGCATTCGTAGCGCGCCACAACAGTCGCTGGTGCAAACCAGAGACAGTTCAGCCTCATTTTCATACCAAAAGAAACACCAACAAGGCAGGTGAGAGAAAATAAAAAATAAATCGGGGCAGGCAGAAAAATCGGGGCGGGCGGTGATGGAAAACAAGGCATTTTTTTTATGGGGCCTCAAGTTCCTTTCATTTTATTAATCAAACCTTTTTAATAAATAAGTCTAAAGAAAAACATTTAACAAGAGCCCAAGGGGCTTCAATATACGCCCGTATATCTGGAATTACATTGGTCCAAATTTCAAGGTTGTTTACTTTTAGCTATCAATCCAGAGAAAGGTCTTCAATTTTGTGCTTCAGAGAATGTAACATATATCACATCTTAGACTGAATGATAAACTAAAATGAGCTTAACTCTTGGTAACAAGTTGGCCTTGAATCAAGAGTCAAGAGCTCACATATCCAATACTGAAATTGACAATAGTCAAACACAAGAAAATAGTAGTTTTCCTGCAAATGGATTCCTTTCAAGCGAGAGAATTTTTCATGAACAGGGCTGCACGAATTGCGCGAACAATAGGTTTGGTTACGCAATTTTCATTATGCGTAACCCATTTTCAATTCGCTTGAATTACGGATATTAACCTGTATACAATAGTGATGGGTTATGCAAATCAGAGAAGGGTTACCCAAAAAAATTAGCGTAGCCCATATTTGGGTTAAGCAGCATTTTCAGTTTGTGCAGTCCTGATGAAGAAGAAAGTGATGAAGTAAATATTTGTTCTTGAGTTAATAAACAGTTATGAAGTTCATAAAGGACCCCTCTCCCCATTAAATTAGTAAATGTATGGTTTTAATTTCACAACAGTTTAACTAAATGTACCGGTTTCAAATAAGGGAGACAACTCCACAGGACAAATGCCATATACATGTATGGGAGAGAACTCTGAGTATTCCAACCTACATGTAACACATAGAATCAGCTAAACTTGATTCAGTTTTGGGGGACTGTGACCTTGACATTTGACAAATTGATCTCAAAATGTATGGCTCCTCTTTGCCATGCGAGTAAGGAATACTCAAAAGTTTGGTACCAATCCATACCTTGAAACTAGAGATATCGCATGGACAACAAATGTTAATGGATGAATGGACAGAACGCAACATCGCATTACAAGACTTCGTCTTCGACAGGCATATGAAAATGTGACTTAATGATTTCTTGATTTTGGGGTCAGTGACCTTGACTTTTGACCCACATTTTGGTATGAAACACATCAGGTCTCTTTAATGTATCTACTTGCAGAAATACGTTATTTTTAATGATTTCCTGATTTTGGGACAAGACACATCGTCTTCCCTCAATGTATCAATGGACACATTGATATTTATTTAAAAACATGATATTTATGAATTTCACGATTTTGGGGTTCACAGTGACCTAGACCTAAATTTTGGTACCTGACAAACCGTCTTCCCGTGATTTCTCAATGGACACAAATGATCACGATATTTAACAATTTCACGATTTTGGGGTCACAGTGACCTTGACCTTTGACCTACATTTTGGTATACACCGGGTCTCCCTAATGTATCTACGGACACAAAAAATGTTATTTTTAATAATTTCCTGATTTTAGGGTCAGTGACCTTTGACCTGGACTTAATTTTTGGTACGCGACACTTATTTCCCCCTATTGTATCCACTCACAAACAATTAGTAATTTTTAATGATTTCCTGATTTTTAGATCACACTGACCTTTGACCTTAATTCTGGGGTCACAATGACCTTGTCTGTTGACCTGGACCTAAATTTTGGTACATGATAAAACGCCTCCCTGTAATTTCTCAATTGACTCAAAAAATCAGGATTTTTAACAATTTCACGATTTTGGGGTCAGTGACCTTGACCTACATTTTGGTAGGCGACACATCGTGTCCCACTAATGTATCTACCGACACAAAAAAAAATATTTTTAATAATTTCCTGATTTTGGGGTCACAGTGACCTTTGACCTTCGTCCTTGACCTATTATTTGATATGCGACACTTCATTTCCCCCTATCGAATCCACTCACAAAAAAATTGAAATTTTTAATGATTTCCTGATTTTTCGGTCACACTGACCTTTGACCTCGATCTACATTTGGTATAAAACACATTATTCCCCCCTAGAGCATCCACTCACCAAAAATTAGAACTGTAGATAGAAAACCGTCAATGATCAAGGATTTCCTGATTTTAGGCAACAGTGACCTTTGACCTCTGACCTCGACCTCAATTCTGGTATGCAACACATCGTCTCCACCTAGTGTATCCACTCACAAAAAATTGCAACTGTGGATAGAAAACGTTCACAGATATAGACCGGACACAACACTTCAGTGCTTTCCTATTTTTGAGGCCAGTGACCTTTGACCTCTGACCTCGACCTTGATTTTGGTATGCGACACATCGTCTCCTCGTAGGGTATCCACTCACCAAAAATTAGAACTGTAGATAGAAAACTGTCCCAGATATAGACCGGACACGAGGGACGGACGGACACACGGACAGACGGAAACCGCCATCACATAATACGTCCGCCTTTTGGCGGGCGTATAAAAATCATTTGCATATAGAAATTAAATACGGGAGTAAAATATATTTGAAATAAATTTTAAATTAATTTCCAGAATGGTTGCTCGTCAACGTAGAGAAACTCAAGTTTAACTGTTGTTTCCATCGTGAAATTGATTAAGAATGCCACGAAAATAGGCTTGTATGCATGCATGTTTCACAGAGAAAGACTGCGCCAGATTGTAAAACTGATTTAGGATATGAAAAACAGGAAACACACAAACAAATAGTATGATATTAAAAAAAACACCTTTAATTTATAGATTACAGTTCAATGTTCAAATCTGAGGAAATGTTACAACAGAACTAAATACATGTAACCTCAGTTCTAAAACTTGGCCACAAATAATTTCATCCATTAAAACCTTAAAAACAGCTGCAGACTTTCATCTTTCAAATATTTCTATACAAACATTCATAAATGTTATGGTAAGCACTAACCTGTGCGAGGAATATCCTCTATATTTTTGGCGTATCCAGTTCAACAGAAAATCAAGCTATATAGTAAAGTCTCTCATAATTCAATCACTTTAATTCCAAGTAGTATAAACTCTAATTGTTCACAACTCCTCACAATTTAGCAAAAGAAAGTGTCTAAGTCAAACCGATTTAATTATTAGAGACTATCATAATCTAAAACCAAAATATATTGTCCTAAATAACTCACCATTCTCACATGAATATTCATATTGCTTACTGTACAAATCCCACTGCCAATCAAATGAACTGTTTGAACAGCCAATCACTGACCAGTATTAGTATTCATTTCTCATTGGCTGGGGCAACTGGTAATACTACAATGTGGATGAATGATTCATGATGATAATGGAAGCATTTGCCAGGTTTAAGCATGATGTTATTACAGTTACAGCAGTGCAAGTGACTACAGAAACCCAGCCTCCTGGGCACCAGGGGGACAAACTAATGGAAATTGACCAAAATATGACCTCGTACAAAACGGCATCAAATGAGTGAAGACCCGAATACAAATCAAGCATTTCTCATCTCAAGTCAATTTCTACATTATACAATTTCGAAATAGCCTTGTTATATTAGTCCACCAGTTATCTTCAAAGGACTTAAATTCACACCCAATGTCATTAATCTCGAATCCATTTGAATTTCGGAATGTCGTAGAAGTGGGTTATTGATTGGCTGACCTATATATCTGGCCAATCCAACCACCACATTACGAGTGATTGAGTATGATTTAACATCACTTTCAACACTTTTTCAGTCCTATCACAACGTTTGGTTCCTATTCCTTTTTACACCCGGAAACCACACGGGTAGGATCCTATTGCACATTATGAGGAATGACATAGCTACTTGTGAAAGACATCCTCCTACACACAATTGGGGTGTGCATGATCGTATATGTGGATTGCTTATCCTAGATGATTAGGACTGGTTCGTCTCTCATTCGTAGGTGAAATTCACACCTCAGATTTTGAACACTGAAGGTGGTCTAATACATCAAGGCTATTTGGAATGTGAATGTAGAATTTGGTTCGGTGTAATGAAGGCTTTAGCCTACATTCAGCAGAAGAGAATACAAAGCCAGAGAAAAAGAGAACCATGATGGGGAAAAAACTTAATGGAGGATGTCTTTGAGGTATGGGATGAAATTTGCTAACTTTGACAGTCCTTAAATAAGGATATGTACAACTCTTCTTACCCCAAACCTAGGGACTTAAAATGAAATACTTGATGATTAGTTAACAGAGGACAATGATGGATTATATACAAATGGAATAAATATAATTACCTATAACATATTTCAACTAAAGTGATCTTGGTGGAACTATTAAAAGCGAAAAAATAAAACCAAACAAAAATGTACTTTGACCAGACTATTATTTTCACCGATTTGAAAACATTTTCCAGAACTGTTCTTTTAACAAGTTTATGGTGGAGGTACATTTATGGTCATTTTTGTTGATTAATTTGAAACTTACAGGTGAGTGCATCAGCAGGTGTTTTTCTACAATCATGTTAAACTTCTTTTGAAACAGTGGACTGGTTATTTGGTTCATACACAAGGGAGAATTTGCTTATGTACATAGAACCCTACCAAAAAGTTCATCATTATGAATGATATTCAATGAGCCCTGAAAATGATATTCAACAGATCAGCAAAAATAGAGCTTGTAGTTTGCTTTTCCATCAACCAGGTCAATTGTTGGAGTTTGCGATTTAGTGAATATGGTCAACAATATTTCAGCTATAAATATTATGACATTAGTACCTATTTCTTATCACACCCAGGACCTTGCATTGTTGGGAACCCGAAAAACATGTGTATTACCCTGTGCATTGTAATTTCACTGGTCATAATCCATTTACTGAATTAAACATTAGTATTTTTATTCACCAACACAATGGCAATATCTCCAATTTAGGAAAGTATGTTCTCTCCAACCCAAGTAGGACACTCAAGGAGCAGGAATTGAACTGCATGCTAGAGTTGCCTTCCCCTGTTTCTGGTTAGACCCACTTGAGCACATAGTATTGGAATGATGGATTTAGTACAGTATCCTGGTCAAGTCTACATAGCAGGATACCACTGTCAATGAACATCATTTATCAAGATGCGTTTTAAGGATATTCAATAGATCAACAAAAACAGAGCTTGTAGTTTGATATGAACATTTGTTAAAGATATATTGAGGGAAGGGTGGGGGAAGGGATGGCTTATGAAGGTAAATCTGGGCCATGTAATATTTCCCACCGTTTTAAACAGCAAATCACATGACAAACATAATAGTTAAGGCTTAGAATGAGTTGGGGGGGAGTAATACTCAAGACCGTTTTCTTTGGGTCGCCAAAAAATTACTTTGTGTACAAATAGAAATGTCCAACTTTATTAAATGACGTTCAAGGCAGAACACCGAGAGCAGATGAGGAATCCTGGATGAAGAAATTGTTTTACACTTATATTAAAATCTTGATCTCCAAAACTGAAAAACAAAATCAAGTTATAAAATTCTGAATATTCTAATGTCCATTGCAGAAAATAATTAAAATGGCAACAAATGAGAAAACTCAAGAAAACACTGGGACCATTTTAACTAAATGAGTTATTGCTGATCTCTTTAAGTGTATCAATATGATTTTGTTTGATAGAATTCTATTTCAATGGAGCAAAAGTTAAGGTTCCTCTAGTGGATGGAAGTGCAGCGACTTTGTCCTTGCCTTAAATAATACATCTGAAGCTGTCTTCAAAGTTCTGTTCCTGCAATATTCTCAAATGATGAGAATTAGGTAACCCAAAAATTCAAATTGATCTCTTTTTTTCAGATTTTGACATGTTTGACAACTGAACAGTAAAACTTAGAAAAACAAAATAGGGACAGTGGATTGTAAAAAAGAAGCAACCATCTGGTTCTATTTTGAATTATACTAGCCCACTTTCTCCGTAGCATGGTTCATGGTAAACTGGTATACTAATATTTTGTTTCACTTTGGTATTTCATTTAATGTAATACATGCTGTTCAATAGTATAGAAATCAATGAAGACTAATGACTTACATTGTACCCCAGAAGTGAGCATTCTATCAATCTGATTAAGAACATCTAGAAATGCTGATAGATCTGATCGGTTTCATATTGTCAAGTAATCTGTGGCCTCACTGCAGAGATAGAGGCAGCACTCCTAGAATTCCGGCAAGGCTTTAGTGTTAGACCTCCCATTGAAAAGGTACTGGATAAAAGATGGACAAGGCAACTTGCAGCACATCCTTTGTCAATTATATTTCAGATCATTGCCGAATTTCCAGACTCCACTCGAGTGAGCATGTGTTGATAGTCTGCAACATATTGGATTGGGATTTTTTCCTAATCCATACATCTGCTGTAACAGACTGTAGCTATTGGCTGTTATTTTAATGCCAGGAGGTCACTGAACTGCCTACAGATATGAAATGTATCACATATTGTACAGCAGCAGTTTCTATATCTGTTTTTAATCAGACAGAGCATTATTTACAGAGAGCATGCTACCTTGGGCTAATATCCCCATCTAAAGCAGCAGGTTGGTGGAGGTAGATAGATCACTTGCTATTAAGAGATGAAACTAAACGGGACCTATTTTCAAAGGCTACATATTAGTCCGAATGTGGGTGAATAGCAAATTTCCTTGTGAACGCAATATTTAAGGAGCAAACTGAGCTAGAGTCTTCATCTCTGACAAACTGTTGCCTCATGACCTCTCTGTCAAGTTGAATCCAGACAGACCACCTATTTTCACTTTCAACTCTACAGAAATAAAAAAAAAAAAACCAGTCCAGGCCCATGGTTCAAGTCAATGGTCATGATAGCCATTTTGCTTTATCGAGGGGCTACTGAGATGTGGTGCTTCAAGGTGTTTTAAATGAAGTGCGTCATGAAAGTGCTTGTTCAGTGGTCGGGTAATCAGAATAACCCAGAGGTACATGTAATCTGTGGATTCATGTTTTTAGATAAATTTTAGGTTACCAAAGTCCAGGGCTGGCTTTTCCAAAGGAATACGCTTCACATCAGCACGCCTACAAAATATTTCACAGGAATAGAAATCCAAAAGGTTCCCAAATTTTTTTTAACAATCTGTACAGAAAAGGTAGCTTTGGGTTCCCATAGAGTAGAATAGTGAGAATCTGTTTGGATTCCCTTTGCTTGCGACGATAAACAAGGCTGTGCTACAAGGAGAACTCATGAAAGAAGATGACTGGCGGGAATTATCCCTCCTACCACCTCTCCAACAACTGTGTACTGCAGAAGGTGTCAACTACTGTTGATCCAGTTCTCCTTGGAGTTTCATCATTTTGCCAGTAGTCTTATTAACAGTAAGAGATGAAAGAATTGTATGTAAGACAATAATGATGAACAAAGCAGAAACACAGATGTTCAAAATTCCCCATTTCTAGCTGCGGAATGCTTGTGTCTTTCCCCATTTCTGCTCTTATGTGAACGATGTTTGTCTCTGCGTCTCATTTTCTCTTCCTTAAGCCTCTGCCGTTCAGGGGAATGAGAGTGGGAACTTGACCTGTGTTTACCAGGCCTGTCAATGTCTCTTTTGCATTTTTTCTCATGATGACGCTCATGTTCTCGGCTGCCGGATCTTGACTGATGTTTTCGGTCATCACGTTCTTTTTCTTTTCTCTGTCTTTCTTTCTCTCTCAACAGCTCACTGGTAAAGTCATCATTAGCGGAACGAGCAGGAGATCGCTTCTGACTGGAGTGCCCTCGTCTCGGGGGTGAAGGTCGCTTTGAAGTTGGAGACCTGTGAGGAGAGAATCTCCTCGGTGGAGTAGATCTCCTAGGAGGTGATGATCTCCTAGGAGGTGATGATCTCCTAGATGGGGGTGATGATCTGCGAGGGGGTGGTGATCGCCGGACCGGTGGTGGTGATCTGCGAGGGGGTGGTGATCGCCGGACGGGTGGTGGGGATCTGCGAGGGGGACGCCTTGCCCCTTGACTGTCTTCAACAGGAGATCTGCAAATAAAAAACTTCATTTCAAACATCCAGCAGGAATATTCAAAACATTCGAGTGCATATCTATAGCCAATCTGTCAACTAGGATGTACCAGTAATGTTGCAAATAAACATGAAGGTCAATTTCGGCAGCAGGTGAATGGACTGCAGAGCACAACTACTTGTAGTTGGGGAAATTTCCATAGCAGATTTTCCCATAAAGAAACAACAAATTAACAACTGGAACAATGTCACAAATTCATGTAATTGGCAGAAAAGCCAATCTGTCCCTCGAGCAGACAGAAAGGAACCTGTTTGTGTGGGGCATTCTTAGAATGTAGTTACTATTTTAGTTTCTATTTTGATATTGCAGTCAGATATACATTGATCATTGTTGATAGATAAAATTAAATAACATCTGATAGATTATGTTACAGCTGGAGACCCGATTGTTTAAATTTTTTTTATTTTATTTGATGCTTGAATTTGCTTTTGTATTGGGGTAAAAGTCATGATCTGGACACTTCTGGTCACAAATGGGATCAAAACCCCATGTTGTTGCGATTCAGTCCCAGTCCGGTTATTGATATTGGATAGCGCCGGCAGACATATTTTCACTTTAAACTTTGACCGTAGAAAATATTAGTCAAGGTAAGTATACTTCCAGTAGGGATGGGATCAGTGAGAAAACTGTCCGAGTTGTGAATCCAACAAAAGCAGTTCGGAAGCCTCGAGAGATATTGTGCCACCAGCATTATCATATATGTTATCTTGGAAAATATGCCAAGGTCAGTCATGTTAAATAAATTAAATTTTGTGGATTTGGAAAAGATAGCTCTAATCCCCAAAGAGATGTACAAACAGATAAATCAACATATATATTACTTGAAGATCTGGACTGTCAATAAATAGGTGTGTCTGTGGTGTAAATTTAGAAAGGCTAGCTATAATACTTAGAGATATCGTGCCACTAGTGCCAAATCTATTTTCAATATGTAACTGGACCTAAGAAATAAGGTCACGGTCATCCATCTTCAATAGGTTTCTGGTCCAGATCGAGTTGCAACTGTCGTGTGAATTTGAGATATTGTGGTCAGGGACCATCCAGTATGGTTTTTCTAGTGGTTTTCCGGTATGGGCACCCAAATTCTCAGGAGTGAGTGAATATGATTTAACGTCGCTTTCAACTATATTTCAGTCATATCACGACGTTGGATCCTATTCCTTTTCACACCCGGGAACCACACGGGTGGGGTCCTATTCTTTTTCACATCCGGGAACCCCATGGGTACCTCAGTTAGTCGCCTCTTACGACAAGCTCTCTGAAGAGCCAAGGCCTATTCTTACCATGATCTGCGGTGTGCACAAGGACATCCCAGGTCAATCCCCGGAATTCTCATGCCCAAATAAAAGGAAAATATTGTTTTCTTAAATCAGAACATGCAGCAAACTCAGTGAACAACATCAGCACTGTGAGAAGTCCAGAATTTATCGACGTGGATCACTGTACTGATGTATTTCCTCACATATTTATGTCTTTTCAACCTTGAGTTTGTAAAAGATGGTGGATTGTGGAACGTTTCCAAACAGTGCAAAGCACCCTAGGAAAGGATGTTCAAACTGTTTCATGGCAGATTACTTCGTTCCAATAGTGTTTCGCTACATGTATGCCAATAAATAACACGAACAGACATAGCTGTTACAGAACGAAAGGTGAATGAAAACCCGAGGGGTTCAAATCCCCAGACATTGAAACAACTGATTTGACTTGGAACCGTAACTTGCAGTACCCAGCATGCGGAGCAATCCAAAGTGAGATCCAGTGGCAAGGTACCCACAATTACCGAATTTGTCCTAATCTGGTCAGGATTACAGAAGATATTGTATGAAAACAAAATTTTAACTTGGCCCGCAGGTGGCGCCACCTATAGGTGGGTCAGCGTAAAAAACAATCCCTAGTAAGATCTTGCGGCGAAGTACCCACATACAAAATTTAAAAAGAATCCGTTCAGTTTTTCAAAAGTTATTGTCTGGAAACAAAATTTTAACTTAGACCCAGTTGGCGCCACCTGCAAGCAGATCAGCGTGAAAAACAATCCCAAGCGAGATCTTGAGGCGAGGTAACCACATACCAAATTTGAGAAGGATCCGTTCAGTTTTTCACGAGTTATTCAGTGTTTTCACTAAAACCCGGCTGCCGGCGGTTTGCATACGTGTACTCACTCTCGGACCGCCGGCTGTAAATCCGGTGCTGTGGTGAACACCAAGACAGAATTTTACAAAAGTGACATGGAATTAGCTTGTTACCTAGTACTCAACGTGGTCGGGAAAACGTTGGAAGCTATTCGCAGCCTGAAAACGTCTTTAGATTTTATTTTGGGCCCGCGTGTTGTTATGACATGGATGACATTTTGCAGGACGGTAAACGACTTCTTTTTTTGTGACTATCGATTACGACAGCAGCGCTCTCCGCTTTGCGGCATTGTGCAACCAGAGTTGTCTCCCTTATTGTTGTTTGCTTGCAAAACTGAATGGATATGGAATCCTCCGATCTCTGGGAGAGTAACTAGTGTTGAGCGGTCGTTTAATAACATGTGCTCCGACACGCCAGCGTGAGCTGTTGGATGTTTTTTTTTGTATTTACAGTTGGGATGGTGGGACGAATTATGAAGCACAGACAGCCGAGTTTGTCAGAGGCTTTCTCTTTTAGTAAGAGACCACAGGTGGGCTACTGGTCAATACAACAACAGGAAACTATCAATTTTTAAGTGCACGGCGAGAAGTCCGAAATGTTTTGGATGCATGCAGTAATTATCCATTCATCTTTCCACATGACATACTTTCATTTAGGGGATTTAAACATGAATGGGTGGGGGGGATGAATTAATTTAGTAATCAAAACGGGGAAGGGGAGAGAGGATTAAAAAGTCAAGAATGAGGAAACAATTTGTGTGAGTAGTGAATACAGAAGTTTATTCCATTTCAAAATGTCTTGTTTTGTTTCCCTTTAATAATAGCTTAAAATATATTTTCAAGTACAAGCCAAGGAATCCAGGGGGGTCTCCAGCATCTTGGGGACAAGCTGTTGTATTCAGATAAAAACCTCTCTAGAAGCACCATTTCTACTGGTCATTTGAAAAAATATTCTGCTAGCGAGGGGGGGGGGGGGCCTCGCGCTTCCCCCCTTTCGGTCGCTAAGCTCCTTCAGGGACACCTACTTTTACAATTCAGACTGCTACTTTTTTTTTTAGGGAAAACCTTGGTTATTGTCTGGAAACTTAGGTCGGATGGACGCAAAATTTTAACTTGGCCCCCAGGTGACGCCACCTATAGGCAAATCGGTGTGAAAAAACAATCCCAAGTAAGATCTTGAGGAGAGGTACCCACATGCCAAATTTGAAAATTATCCGTTCAGTTTTTCAAAAGTTATTGTTCTGAAACAAAATTTTAACTTGGCCCCCAGGTGGCGCCACCTATAGGCGAATCAGCATGAAAAACATTCCCAAGAAAGATCTTGGGGCGAAGTACCCAAATACCAAATTTGAAAAGAATCCGCCTGCATTCAGTTTTTCAAAAGTTATTGTCTGGAAACGGAATTTTAACTTGGCCCCCAGGTGGCGCCACCTATGGGTGGATCGGTGCGAAAAACAATCCCAAGCGAGATCTTGAGGTGAGATACCCATACACCAAATTTAAAAGAAATCCATTCAGTTTTTCAAAAGTTATTGTCAGGAAACAAAATTTTAATTTGGCGCCACCTCTATGCGGATCGGCGTGAAAACCAATCCCAAGCAAGATGTTCATGTGAGGTACCCACATACTAAATTTGAAAAGAATCTGTTAAGTTTTCCCGAAGTTATTGTCCGGAAACTAAGTCGGACGGACGCACGCACGGACGGACCCCAATGAGGACCAATAGAAATGAGATGACTTCTCCTACGCAGTTATGCTGCTTCCACATTTGATTGTCATAAGTGAGTTAACAGTATCAGAGATTCTCATGTTTGTGTGCAACACCAACATCGAATTTGCGTGCAAAAACGACGTCAAATATGACTGGTGTCCTCACTGCTCAAACATTCTCTAGATTTGTGCCAAGTGATTACATCAAATGATGGGCAGACAGACGACGGCGACTACAACAATACCCTGTTTGATCAGTATGGCATGGTATTTGATAAGCTCACCTTCGGCTACCCCTCATGCTGGCAACTCTTTCCGCCTCTCCAAAAGACAGGTCTTCATCAGGAATACGTTCTGGGACTGGTGCTGGGTCTGGCTGGTTGACAGGGTGGGATCTCAGCTTGGTGTCGATACTCTTTTGTACGGGAACTGGTATCCTCGGGAACAACGTACTGAACCATTCTAACTTAGCCAACCACTGTCTTAACATCTCACCAATGGCCATCACACACCCTCCACCTGCCTTAACGTCCACTTCCTGGCGCAGAAAAAAAAAAAAGAGACCGGAACGCAAAGGGTTAAAACAAGACAGATTACTGTATTCCTGGAATGACCTACTGTATAGTCTGTTACCAGGTTACTTCAGTCCGGGTTTTGCTCTAGCCAGTCGTGGTTGCTAAGAAAAACTTGAAGAAACTAAGAAATGGGGGTACTAAACTGCCAATTTTTGTCACATCTAGGACGAAATCAAAACAGGTTATATGTTATTCTCTTGCCCAAGCTTGAATTTTTTTTTAAATCTACTAGACCAGAATGCATCACACGGGAATTATTTTCATACAAAAAAAGTCACGGTTCCTTCAAGGCCTCAATCGACAAATTGATAAAGCGCCAATATAAACACATTAGCTGCTAAATTCCTTGCATTTTCATTCAGAAGCTATTCATAAAAATATTTCTATTTCCAGGAACAGATAAAAACTTGACATAAAAAGGTTTCATTTATTAAATATCAAACCTTTGAAACAGTTTTTACAATTCTTGTAAAAAGATATGACCCACACTGTTTGTCCGACAATATCACCAGGATGCCATTAGTTCTCACGTTCGATTATCGAATTATATTTGACATTACATATGCTCTTCATTGCTTTTGAATATTTGTGAAAATCAAACAATTTGGCCAGTTAAATAGTTTTGCAAGGTAATACTTTTTTTTCCTTGAAGTGATAATCCAATTTTGTGGGAAAGAGCATTCACAGTATTCATATAGCACTGCAAAATGTATGAGATACATAAACCTTCAACATGTTCAAAAGAGGGACTAAATCAAATATTTTTATGTGTAATTCACCTTACATTGTGAACAGCGAGAATTATGTTAATTCACACAAGTAGAAATATGATACATACATTTTGTCTAGAGAAAACATGAATCCAGTCAATTCACAGCAGCTTTGAATGAATCTCCTAAAGCTGGGAAACTAAATCTCTGGCCCCTTCTCCCACTTGTATGCCCACCCAAGCAGGACCTTGACTAAAGGGACATAACTCCTAACCATAACATTTGGCCGGATTGTGACCAAAGAGACAACCAAATTTTCCATCGTCTGCTAATGTTTGACATCATTCCATTTGCTTCAAAATTACCCAGACATGGTGGAAGCTGGTCAACAATTTCTTTTATCAAAACACAATCTGGACTGATCACTTTCATTTATACTGTCTACATGTATTTCCAATTTTCATATCAAAGCACCTGCCCCAGATGATAGCGGAACTGGTGAGACTGTCCCAAATCCGTTCATTTTAACTTTCTTACCAACCGGGTGCCCCACTGAGGAGGACATCGGAAACTGAACCCTACATGGTGGACACTGGAAAATTATAATGCACCTTCATTTCACTCCAGTCTTAAATAAATTCAAGTCACTGACAGTGCCACTGTATGTTAACTCCCATTTCGTACATGTATTATTTTAAATGGGGCCCAGACTAGAAAGATACTGCCAAATAGGATTGGGCTATAGTCCTTCAATGCAAGCCCACTGGAAGTTTCAGAGAAAAACTGGCCTTCTTACTTTTGTCTTGAATTCTTAATCTAGTACTATGGTGAAATTCATTAGAATCTGAATTACTTTCTCACTCCACACCCCACCACCCTGTCAGAACCCCAACCATTTAGACCCTAACCCACCACAAAGACCCTATTTTCACCCACTGCCATGACTTTGCCCATGTCAACCAATCCGATACGACCCCAGGTCTTATTCTTGCCTTAGAGTGGTAAACTAGTCCTGGGGGGCCTGTGTAAAGGACAAGGATGGTGTTGATATAACAAGCCATAAGATAGGACGACAATAGTCAGGTTATAACCTCAGTGCGAGGTGCCATCTAGCTCGCCCTCTCCATACTCCCACTGGCTTGGTCTAGAGCAACACCCTGAAGTTATAAAGTACACATCGGTAAACTACGCAACTTGACTCCGCTATAGCATTACTGTGAATCCTGTCTGAAATCCAAATGGTCACATTTCACACCGAAATCCACAATTATTTAAGTGGGTATTTTCAATCAAAGTATTTGCGAATATTGTCATTAGAGAACACAGCCTGGTACATGTAGCTGCTCATTTTAGCTGGATAATGTGTATATAAATGTGTACAATTTATTTCTTAATAAGACGTTCTAATTGATAATAATGCTCCTCTAGTCAGGGCATGATATCAACCTGAATGGAAGTGCAGGTTTAGACAAGGTCTTCTTGGGTTTACAAAAATGGAATTGGAACAAATTTACATTTTTGTTGGCTTGGTCAGGGTCGATTTGGACAGGTTTCACAGTATAAATACACATGCATATAAATAGGTGCAAATCAGTCGTCTTTATTTCTATGTATGAAAATGGTGAAATGTTAATTTTAGAAAATATCACAGATTTGATGGGTTCCATTTACTAAATCTGCATCATGATCAGAAGCCTACAAACAGCCATTTCCACAAGTTTCCTCCCCATCGCCCCCAAGTCGAATCTTGCTCAAAGTCAGCTGATTTGCACCTTGAAGTCGAACAATAAATACACTAACAATCAGATGTTCAATGACTGAAGTCTGGAAAATGTTTGCCATTATAGTTAAGCTCAAAATATAAAATACAGAGTTCATTTCCTCCCTCAATAATGTTTAAACACAGAAGATTTATGAAAAGCAATTAAGATAGTTAACGTAAACCCTCATTATACTCACCAATACATTAGCTTCCGATGACTGGAGAGACGTCAACAGACAGTGGTGCATGATGGCAAGTTTCATGTGATATGTGTCTGCTTTCGTGTAATGTTACAATTTCCATGCTAGAAAAAATGGCTCTAAGTCAACTTGGAAATTATTTTTGGCTTTATTTTTACACACTGATATTTCAATAAGTGAAAATTTCTCTGAATTTTGATGTTATTTTGGTATTGTTTTGTTGCGTTTGTTGTCGTGTTAAACATACCTCATCGTCGTCTAGGTATTCCTCAAACCAGTCCCAGAGATCCTGTGGTGGCTGTGTGTACCTGAAGCAAACCATATACACAGTTATTCCCCAAAGATACAGAGTTATTTCCCTTGTTCTTGAAACGCAAAAACGTCTTCTCAAAAATACCACATGTGCTAACGGAATATGGTTAAATCTACATGAAGGAAAGCACAAAGCAAGACATCTCTTCACAAATCATAACAGTGCAATGCTGTGCAGTCACTCTGGATTATTATATTGAGACTGTACACCTATTTTATGTGGAGGTGATTGGTGAACCATGCGAGGGACGGAGGGACAGAAATATTATAGCAAGATGTTTGATTTCTCAGAGTAACAAAGTATGTCCCAGAAAGATTGCGGACAAACTCGAGGCGGGTCCTACTGAAATTACTTTGGATCAATCTGAAAATTGCATCTACATGCATTACCTTCAAGCAAATCAAGACAGACCGGATCATCGCCATCCTTGTGAGCCAGTGTATCAATAGATCTGTTAGGATCGATACACTGGCTTGGTTAGTTACCCATACTAGTTCTTGGTATGAATAGGTTAAAGGGTTTCCCCTAATCAAACCAAGCAATGAATGTGCTAAGCCAGCTGATTATGCCAATCCGCTGTGAGGAATGAGGTTTGGATTTCATCATGGGCTGAAGTGCTTCGATGTAGGGATGAAATAGACATCCTAAGTCAAAGCAAAACAGCAGGCTTGGGATACTGACAAACATGCTAATTCAAAACAAGCGTGGGGAGTGAAAAGTACGAGATTGTATAATAGAGGCATCGACTCAAGAACTTCGCATTCTAATCACCAAAAATGTCCAGGTAAACCCTCTCCAAGGGTTTAGGATTTGCCTGGACTTGTGAAGATGCCTCATCGCAGACACAAGCGATATATATACTTGTTAGAATTTCCACTGACTAGCTTTGCATAATAAAGCAGGGTAAGCACTCCGAAGAATGACAAGCAGTTCATTGTGACTCGATATTTCGGTTTATTTCTTCAAACCATCGTCAGGAGTAATTTGACCTTACCTGTATATATATCATTTGGTTTCTCTGTCAAATTACTCCTGACGATGGTTTGAAGAAATAAACCGAAATATCGAGTCACAATGAACTGCTTGTCATTCTTCGGAGTGCTTACCCTGCTTTAATATATACTTGTACTTACCGTATATACATGAATCCTAGTCCCCGGATATAAGGCGAGTCGCAATGTGTCAGAAGGCCGTTTACCTGCTTGCGCGTTAGTTTGAGGGTGAAGAGTTTATACAGTAAACAATAGGCACTCGACACAATCCCTCCTGCGCCCACACCGCGCACCTGTTATTGCAAAAGAAGAGATTGAATATCATTAAAATATAATCCACATGGAGTCCTCAGATGTCAGTCTGATAAAACTAAAGCAAACTACTACAGCTAATCTTTGCAGTTGCTGTGAAAAATGTGATTTTGAAAATACTGTTATTTTATTTTGAAGATAATCTGTTTTATATATTGATTTGGATTTGACACGTTGGCAGGTCTCAGTTAAAAAGTGCGCTTTTGATGCTGGCCATGACATCTGAGATCGCGTAACCCCAAAAAAGGTTACGGGTACTGCAATTGCGTAACCTATGGGTTCAGTTATGTCAAACTTCACTGCAAAACCCAAAGGTTACGTAAAAAGGTTACGTAAAAAGGTTACGCAGAATTTAACAAAATGTTGTATGTCATCAATGTAATCAACCACCACAACCTGGGTTAAATGGACTGTCGCTACTTTATGGACTCTAATTTCATTCAAGATTCCGGTTTTGGTTCTTAGCAGACTTAAAGTTTTATAATTATAATGAAACAGTGTATTTTTTTATTATTATTTAATCATTTAGGAAAAGGCATTTAGCAATATTTCGACCATAATTTGAATATAGTTTGTGTGATGTGGGTGAATACGGGTAGATGTCAGTCTTTGAAGGTCGACAAATTACGAAAGTATAAAAATGAAAACTGGACTCTGCATAAGCTTCTTCTGTCATGTATGTCAATAAACTACAGTTTTCTTTTTGAATTTTAACTTTTGAACAAGCTGGTATTTTTATTTCAAAGTGTATCTCACTATTATCAGCAAAGAAAACTGCATGGTAAATTTGTGCTCATATTCCCATCGTCCCGCCACCTGAAACAGAAAGCTCATGCAGTTTGACGTGTCTATGTAGTCTCTTGCTCGAGTTCATGTTGGGACTGTAGAGTTGCACTTCACCTGTTGTACAGGTTTCCCTTGAATCAGCGACCAATGGGACTGTTTGATTTCGTGTTAGCCCATCTTCTGTTGCAAAGCACGTGTTGCAGACTGAGTGCGCCCTATGACTGTAGTCGAGACCGTGTCATTATTATATCGTGATCTGCGCATGTCTCACACCTGAGTTTAGTTCTGCTTCATGTATTAAGCGTGTTATTGGCAAGACTTCACCAAGTGAAGAAAGCGATGATTTTTTTTTGACATTGATTTTCTGTATGAGTTACAAATCGCACACCTAGCAGCCTTTAGTGACCAAGAAAATACCAACGACAAAAAAGAACAGACCTTGCGTTTTGAGGGGCGCGATCACTCCTGCTCCCTATCGCATGGCTAAATCGCTTCCCTAGCACGTGATTTATAATGCGCCTTCATTCTGATCGTTTAATTTCCTTTCCTACTGAAAAATGTAACGAATATATCTATCAATTGCGCTCTGAGAAGGAGGATATATCCTTCCCACTTTGAATCTGACCAGGGGTGCGGCCATGTTTTGCAGAATTAATACCGGAAGTTGGAAAGTCGAAATCCAGCGAGATCTGAAGTTACTGCGATGTTTCAGTATGTGTGAATCTGTCAACATTTCTCGCGTGGAATGTAAATGACATCTGTTATATAATGAATGACACTACCCCGGGTTGTGTCCTGGTGTCAAAAGTGTGGTGCAATGTTTGCAGAAAATATGGCGACAAAGTCAACTCAGACCGCCGCATACATGGGACAGCAAGATTGGAGATTGACACTTGCATTCATGGCACAGGCTATGTAACCAAACACAATGTTACGAGGCATTTATCGTCTATGATAAGTTTCGAGAGCGAAATAATGAAACAAACCTGTTGTTAATAACTCAGTGTATTCTTTATTTTGATGAAATTTGGCGCTGTGCCAGATCAAGCTGTTAGATATGATAACACGCACATTGTTGAAAGACCAGGGAGGTAAACTCCATTCAGTTGGCTGCATAAATAATATACGAGGTGAAGTAACTCCTTTTCCAATCTTTATTTTCTTCCAAATTCCAATTTTGTTATTTATTAATTTGTTTTTGGTACATAATCAATAAATCTTTTAATCACCTGAATAAACTCTCATCCTTTCAGATTATTCCTCTCCACCCCCCCCCCTCCCCAAGATCATTTTGTCTTACACTATTTATTTAAAATAACCAACATTTTTATTTTCAAGCCAGGTATGTTGATATATAAATATTTATTAAAAGCAGAAATCACTCCCCTCGGTAAGTCTGAGAGAGCTATTTGCCACTCTTTGTCACTCCCCTTGTCGACTTCAAGGGAGTGATTTGCCACTCTCCTGCTCTTTCAAAAGTCAAGGTCTGAAAAAAGGGTGTAACTCACGAGTCGCGTAACAGATTTTTCGTTCGGGGAATTTGATACTGCGTAACCGATACACGAACAACTGTTTCATTCGCGTCAAATGTCATGAAAACTTAAGTGGAAAATACACCATTTCTTCTCAGATTCAGAACCAGCCCTCCGGGCTCTCAAGGAGAGGCGAGTGATCACTCGCGCGCGCCTCCTGCTCACCTGAAATCAAAAAACCACTCGCCTGTTTTCGTCGGTCAGAATAAAATTTAATGACATCTTCAGCTGTTGCTGTCAAGTTCTTGGCTTCCAAAATATCTTGTTGTTCATCATTGGCACGTTTCATAGGTCAGAATAAAATGTAATGACATCTTCAGCTGTCGTAAAATTCTTGGTTTCGTAAAGATCTTGTTGTTCAGCAATTTCGGAAGGCTTCCCGCCATTTCCGCTTCATGTGTTTGTGCAAAAAGTAAAACCCTGTATCGGAACGAAATTACAGATCCGTTACGGGTAGACTGGTTGCCTCCCTTGTATTTCCATACAGAC
The DNA here is from genome assembly GCA_036873755.1 of Hanleya hanleyi. NCBI lineage: Eukaryota > Metazoa > Mollusca > Polyplacophora > Lepidopleurida > Hanleyidae > Hanleya > Hanleya hanleyi. The sequence goes on from JAVTVY010007698.1 coordinate 25,361, forward strand.
ACGTTTTGAGCCGTGGGTTATGATTTCCACAAATATAAAATCCGTCAAACCCAACGGCTCAAACCACCATGGCATCACGCCGTTTTAAACATTAGTTTCCGATTTTGTTTAACATTACATCACTCCGTTTTAAACTTTAGTTTCCGATATTGATTTACTCTCGCTGTTACGCGGACTTGACTTTCGTCCCACGATCAAGTCCATGCTTTTCATTGCTCTCACGCAATTCCGGTGCCAAGCACGCGTGCGTTTTCGTTCATGACAATTTTGTCACTGTTAGCAAGCTGTTATCGGAAAATTGCACGATGTCGAATCCGAAAGGAAAGCCGATAGAACTATCGACGTACCTAAAATGGGGAGAGGAACTTACATCAGTGTTCCGAATTAAGAAGACTACAACACCGTTCTGAACCGCGCATATGTGACCCACATATTCTGTAATGTACTTGTAGAAGTAATTTCAGCATTTCACTCGCCTCAGGAATTTCTCAGGCGAGTGATAAAAGCACTCGCCTCACTCGCCTGAGCTTAAATTCAGGCGAGTGACGAATCACTCGCCTTCATTTTGCTCCTTGAGAGCCCTGAGCCCTTCACAAAGATATACATTCAACATTCATGTTTTCCTGGATCCGTGAGAAAGGTGGATAAATGTCAGTACCTACCCCTCCGCACATGCCCGTCTGTCCTGCCGTCTTCCTGCTTCCCTTCTCCCATGGCTCAAGGTGACTCACCTGTGGAAATAAAATGTCCAGGATATATCCTATATCCCATGGTAGCCTATGTCTTGTCCACAGTATAGTCTACTGCTTTACAAACTTCTAGTTAAAACTGAATCTCACTCAGCATGACAATAACCATGTTAACCGGCAAAGAGATGATAAACTTTAATCAGGTGCAAAATCCTATCAACAAATAAAATTTGTATGTTTCACAACCAATTGTTTTCACAAAAACTCAATAGACTAAGGAAGATTTTATGGGTTAAGACTGCAAAATCTGTATGAAATGGCTGTGAAACGTAACAGGTAATTTGAAACAAAAATGCCAAAACAGAAATCACACAATTTGAGTTAAAAATATTCAAATTTTGCATCTCATAGTGAGCGAGTAGGATATAATGTCGTTTTCAATCGGTGTTCATAGCCAGATACGCACATACATAAAAAGCTTTGGAACATTTATTTTAGGCTAAAAATTCAATTACGAACCTTGAAATATATTTCATCAATGACCTCGTGGTATGTCTTTAGTTCATACAGGTTCACCTTGAAGTATGGAGAGGATTGGATGTTGGTTAGAATGAGGGGATTGAGGTTCATCGTTTTCTCATTGCCCCATATTGTCAGGGGATTGTTGGGAGCCATCGCCGCTCACGGTGAGTTGTCTCCCTGTTTAAACAGTCATTGAGGCCTTGCTAACAGAAGGTCCTTCCAGGCCAGGCAACAAGTTGTTCAGCTTCTGAAATAACGAAAAATACTTCGGGAAACTGTTCCAAACCTGTTAAATAGAATGTATCCACATTTTTGCTCTAGAAAATGTGGATAAACTTCCTGTGTAGGCAGACGTATCAACTCGGGCATAAATCGGCATGCGATTCAAACATTCTCTATGATACAATGACGTCACTGGGGGATTTTCCTCCCTCTGAAAAGCCTAATTTTAACACAGAAGTAAATGGAAAAAACTTCGAAAACTAGAAATTTATCTCAAGTATGAGAGAGGATTTTTTAGGAAAAACCTGTTACGCTTCATTGAGGCCTACGCTAATAATCCCCCAGTTGCGTGGTGGCGATCACGGCACTAAGTTAAGAGTGGATTTACAGATAAACAACAAAAACGGCACTGTAATTGATAGAACAGCTGATCCTTTGTTTAGAGCCGCTCTCAGTTCCGTTGTGTCTAAGAGAATTTGGTATTTCTTACACAGCTGTATCAAAATCTCTGTATAGATGAAAATCCTGTGACGTCATCGCTGATTGTAAACAGACTGCGTGCATCAGCTTGAGGGCAAAACATTGAAAGTTTCAAGGGAGACAACTCGATTAACATGCAGATTAATAGGCAGTCGTCCCAAACCGTTATCATTTATAGTCGTGGTTTAGCGTCATATATTGAAACGAAATTTATGGATACGATTCATTTGTCACAAAACTTAAATTCGTTTTTGTATATAATAATATTTTCATGACAAATAATAAGCAAATGAACATTTTAGCAGTGAATAAACTGAGGCTTTCAGTACGGCATATACGGATACGTTTTGAGCTACAGGATATTTTAATTTTCATATTTCATGTCCTACGGAACTAAGTTTGAATTTGAACTTCATTATTACAAGATACCGTATCTTCTTTATGGGGCTAAGGTAATGCGACTATATATTTAGAAATAAAATTTGTACTAATGGTAAGGTACCATTGTTTTTACAAAACACAATACTTTCGTATCCGTTCTGACCAAATTGTCATTTTCTGTTCATTTGTCATTTTCTGTTCAAAAGCAATCTAGTGTTGCAATGCCACTTTTTATAAGCTGTGACATACATCAAATATCGTTTTGAATCAAGGTCTTAGGTGTCATTTTAGCCTCCGGATATATATATGGTCCCAACCTAAGCTTTTTATATGGAAGCCTGTCCTGGCGAATTTCGTTAAAAATCTCGACAAATCGTGTTACGCGTGTACAAGTAAACATCGCAAGAAATAGCTGAAGATAATGATATTATTTACGAAAATAATTCATGGCATTCATATTTTCATGATCCTATAATACTGAGATGAAAATATGTATTTAGGTTTTCATTCTATGGATGCGTTTGCAAAGGAAAGTTATCAAAACCTATACTGCCGGGAATATCGCGAAAAATTCGTGTCAAATCGGCACCATCTTTTCCCATTAATATTATAAGGAAACTGCTAAAGAAACAGAAATGATATTTTATTTCATGATCCTATAATACTAGACAAGAAATTTATGCATTTAGATTTTTATTTTACGGAAGCCTTTTCAAGTAAAGTTATCAATACCAGGTGCCGGTATCGCGGAAAATTCCATCTTTTTCGATAATTATTACAAGAAAACAGCTATAGATACAGCAAAAATATTCATATTTTCATGATCCTATAATACTCGAGATGAAAAATACGCAGTTAGATTTTTATTTTATGGATGCGTTTTCATAGTAAGTTACCGGTATTGAAATCTGGTGTCGGTATATCGCGGAAAATTCGCGGTGAACACAAGCTAACTTTTCTTGTATACATTACAAGAAGAACGAAGATTACAGGAAGAACGAAGAATATACAAAAACGTTTATATTTTCATGATCCTATAATACTCGAAATGAAAACTATTTATTTAGATTTGTATTTTCTGGATGCATTTTCAATGAAAGTTATTAAAACGTTTTGTGTCGGTGTATCGCAAAAAATTCCTGTCGAATCAACACCATGCATCTTTTACGACAAACTTCTCGTCGGGAGGTGAAAGAAATGTGTAGCAAAAGATATATTTTTGAAACGGGTATCTGTACAGGTTTAAAAATAACTAAACAGAATAAAATATCGAAGAGATACAGGCAGAGTTATCAAGTGTTGGTTACCATCTCCGGCGTATCCCCCCCCCGTCATATTTTTACGGAATGTAGGCCGTGCCCACTGCCCTGTTTGCCCAGGTTTGAAGATTGCTATAATGTCAATTTACTGAGAATTTGTCATAAAAATATTTTTGATAAACAATGCATGATATAAGTTTTTTGACCAATGTATCGCATCAATAAATTTCCTCTGATAGATGACACTAAATCATGACTGTAAATGTGAGCCGTCTTAGGCCATTGCCTGTTAATTTGCAGGTTAATCGAGTTGTCTCCCTTCATTCGAAGCGTTTTCTGCCCTAAAGTCTGTGCGCGCAACTCCGGAAGTTGGGCCCGATTGTAAACATTGGCAAGCTATGTATTTGGGCATTTTCATGAAATTATTTCTCAAATAACCAACATTCACAGACATTCAAAATTGCTCTCGCAATTTTCGTCGCTTCTCTCTCAAAGTCATGGACGTGCCATAATTCTTTTAAAATCACCAAAACTGTCGGCCTATCCCAGATAAATCCGGAAGAGGATAATGTTCCCGATAGCGGTTATTTCATCCCTTGTCATGCTTGTTGTACCATATCTTCAACAGAAAAGATATGTTGGTTATTTTTTTCAACACACAATGCTGTATTTTGTTGTTGTTATCTGTAAATCCAGCCTTAACGATTGCCCTTAACCTGATGTGTTTTTGTCATATTTTCTCACCATGAATCACACTCGACATTTTTCCGCCATTTTCTTCTTTTTTAATTTCTCAATTACAACTGTAAAACACAAAGAGGCACATAAATATCGCTAATAGTGTACCACAATGAAGTTCAAATGTGTCTTCAACTATGCTATACCATTCTTACCTGAGGATCTGGACCGAAAACACAAGGAAACGCAGTATTCTACAATTTCTAACAGCTTCCTCAACAAAGTTCTTCTTTTCACAGCACGTTTTTGGTGCGAATGCGACTAGTGGCGCCCCAATATAAGGGGAGCTACTCCTGGGCGTAGTGACGTCGACATTTAATCGTCGCCCATACAAGGTTATCTCCCTTAGGTAGCCTGACTTCTCCGCTCAAACATAAAAAGTCAGCATACATTCGCGACCATTTTTCCAGGCTACGGCTGCCAGAAATTAGATCATTCCGACCGACACGATCATTGCGAATATGGGAGGTGTCCGGTGACCTATAGTGAACATCGACATTTTATTTTATTTTTATTTTTTATTTTTTTACATTTTTGATACTTTTCCTGATTTTCTTGCGCATTTACTCAATTTTTTGCATATTTTCTACAAACCGATTCTAGTTTGATTGTTTGTTCGTTTATTCACCAGATAAAACATATTTACAGTAAAGTTGAAATTTATACACATACATCATGAAAATCTGGCGGGATGAAAAGCCATGAAAAGCCATATAACATATTCCTGGGTCGGTGAGAGCCTTATACATTAAGTAAATATTCTTTCAGTTTTAATTTGAATAGTGATATGGATTCGCATGACTTTAAGGTTGACGGCAGCTTGTTCCATTCTTTTGGAGCAATGATTTTAGGAGTATGTAAAGAAAGATTTGTCCGATAGAAAGGTCGATATAAATTATACAAATGACCGCACATAGGGTAGGCGTGTACCTGAAACTGTCTCGTAAAATAATTTTGAAATCGAACTGGAACTAAATCGAATTTATGAAGAAACTTATGGGCAAACTGGAGAGTGAGGTAAAGGTTCAGTTCTGACAATCTCAGAATCTTGTAGGAGGCAAACAAAGGCGCAGTGTGCTCAAGTCTAGAGCTCAGTGAAATAATTCTAACGACTCTCTTCTGCAGTAAAACAAGTGTATGAAGATGACTCGGATAAGTGTTAGACCATACCACATTGCAATAAGATATATATGGATAAATCAAAGAATAATAAAGAATGTAAAGGGTTCTTTTAGTAAGGGCTCCTTTGATGCAGTTTAGAACACCTATGTTTCTAGAGATTATTTTACATATTTCATTTATATGGGCAGTCCATGTTAACCTATCATTCACATAAACTCCAAGAAATTTGAATGACTTAACTTGTTCTTTATTGAACCCTAAAACAGATAACGTTGGCATAAAATCTAAACGTACATGTGAATGTGGCTGAATAAGCATGAATTTTGTTTTCTCAAGGTTTAAGAATAACATGTTGCTTGAAAACCAGTTGTACATAAAATGAAGCTCGGCAGACATAGTTTGAAAAACGGAAAGAGGATTTTCATCGGACAGTATTACACTTGTATCATCAGCAAACAGGATGATTTCTGAAGAGTGAATAGCCATATTTAAATCATTAATGTATATGAGAAATAATACAGGACCTAGTATGGACCCTTGTGGAACACCACACGTAACAAGACCTGGTGACGAAATAGTATCGTTATATAATGTAGATTGATAACGGTCTGTCAAGTAACTTTTAAACCATTGGTTACTGATAGGCCTACCCCGAAAGCCGTAGTAGCTCATTTTTTTCTACTAAAATAGTATGATTGACTGTGTCGAATGCCTTAGAAAGATATAAAAATGTTACAATACTGAATTGTTTTGATTCCTTAGCGGTGACCAGGGCTTCGTGCAATGAAAGGACAGCAAGGAAAGTTGAATGGTTTTTTCTGAAGCCAAATTGATTCGCGCAAAGAATGTTCATTTTTTTCTAGGAAATCAGTTATTCGAGATGCCGCGGCCTTTTCAAGAATTTTGCTGTAGCACGGTAAAACGGATATAGGCCGATAATTTTTCAAGAAGTGGGTATCACCAGATTTGAATATTGGCGACAGTTTAGCGATTTTCTTGGCAGACGGGAAAACTCCTGTTTGGAAGGATAGATTTATAATACAAGATAAAGGTGACGCAATGTCACTGGCAACCAGTTTGACCATAGACATGCATATTCCGTCAATACCAGGTGCGGCACATTCCGAATTTAGTATAAGCTCCGTTACTTCTGCTGTACTGGATGGAGTCAATTCAAAATCCTCATCTGTTGGGTTCTTCAAGAATTCGGAATACTCTACATTTACATTAGGTATTTTGTCAGCAAGTTTGCTAGCTACGGTACAAAAGTATTCGTTAAAACTATTCGTGACTTCAAGAGGATCTGTTATTTCTCGGTCACCAATTAGGAATGAACTGGAGGTACTGTTTATAACATAATAACATAATTTCTTTAGATTTCTCTAATTTCTAGTAACGTTGTCATAAATAGCTATAGGCCTATCTGTATTAATTATTCGCCGAAAACCAAAGAAAACTCTTGAAAAACTTTACACCGCGATGGAAACCTTCACACCGCGGTGGAAACCTTTACACCGCGGTGGAAACCTTCACACCGCGGAGAAAACCTTTACACCACGGTTGAAACCTTCACACCACGGGGGAAAATCCACCGCGGTGTAATGGTTTCCACCGCGGTGTAAAGTTTTTCCGCGGTGTAAAGGCCTGTTTATACTGAGAGCTAACGCGACTGCGACCGCGACCTCGACCGCGACCACTGCTACTTTCCGCGCGAATCATCGTTCGTACTGAAGGCGGCGATACGCAGACGAAACTGACGCATTTACGATTTGACCATGTCCGGCTACACATCATCAGACAGCGACATATGCCTTTTGACCTCGCACTCTGATTGGGTAATGCCAATCGTTCGCGCGAACTCTTCCTAAAAATTCGCTCTGGAGGCAATGTCCACGGATTTCCGCGCGAACTAAAATTCGCCCGCGTTCGCGTTCGCCGTTAGTATAAACGACTTCACTCAAATAGCAGTACATCAATCAAATGCGATCGCCGCGTTCGCGGTCGAGGTCGCGTTCGCGCTCAGTATAAACAGGCCTTAAAGGTTTCCACCGCGGTGTGAAGGTTTCCATCTCGGGGTAAATGTTTCCACCGCGGTGTAAAGTTTTTCCGCGGTTTAAAGGTTTTCTCCGCGGTGTAAAAGTTTCCACCGCGGTGTAATGGTTTCCACCGCGGTGTAAAGGTTTCCACAGCGGTGTAAAGTTTTTCCGCGGTTTAAAGGTTTTCTCCGCGGTGTAAAGGTTTCCACCGCGGTGTAAAGGTTTCCATGACGGTGTGAAGGTTTCCATCGCGGTGTAAAGGTTTCCAAGATTGAATCGGATAATACAGATATTTATGACAACGTTACTAGAAATTACAGAAATCTAAAGAAATTATGTTATCAACTAGAATCAGTTTGTAGAAATAGGCGAAAAATTGAGGAAATGCGCAAGAAAATCGGAAAAAGTATTACAAAATGTTAAAAATTATTCTAAAAAGTCGATGTCCCCTATATGTGGGCAATCAAATTGTCCTGGAGTTTTTCACGATTAAAATTTTAAAAGGTAGTTTGACTATTTTTTAGTGTTGAATATTATAGAAACAGTTTTAAAATATATAAAAAAACATTTCTCATCCAGTGAGATATAATGACGAATCGAATTTCGCCGGAAGTCCTGACTATAGTTTTAGGTAAAAAAAAAAAAAAAAAAAAAACCTGAATGCAGATTGAACATTTATTTGCGTAACCAAATCAAGCTAAATTACTGATAATGGCAGTTGAGGTTTGTTCCCAAATATGCACAGAATATTGAGTCTGACTCACAGGGGTCTGGGACAAGAGTCGCGAGGGGTGAGAGCCTGAGATAAAAAAAAATATGTCACAATGGGCTCCAATACCCCTCGGCTATCGGTTATTGTCTGCACTCATCAATCATGCATTGCATAAGAAGTTTTTTTTTCTTAGAACTTTGACAACTAGGTTAACAAAAAATGTGACTGTAATTCCCTCATATAAGAAATACATAGGAAGTTGGGCCAGATCATCTTTTGTCAAGACCTTAATTTATGGGGGAAAAATGCGCTGCGGTTCTGGTACAGCATGGCAAAATTCTTAGCTCTAAATATACTCTTCTATATAACTCGTATTCAAATCAAGTAGTTTGATCTTGGGAATATGGATCAAGGTCAGCCATCTTCGATAATTTTCTTGTCTATTCTAAGTTAATTGCATATGAAACATGGATTCGGCGATTTTAGACTTTAAATATTTTCTTATTCTATATGTTAGGGTCAGTGATATTTGATAGACTCAGGTCCAAGCACATGTGGTATAAATTTTGACAATATAGATATAACCTTTCATGAAATATTATACATATATAGAATCTGACTTGGATATAATAGGTCACGGTGAATCATCTTCAACACGCCTCTGAACCATCGCCAGATGTATGTATAGTATTAATTTGAAAAGCCTTGCTATATTTCTTCATGTTATATCATAATAAACAGTATATGGCCTTGATAAAATATGCCAAGGTCAGTCAACTGGGAAAGATTTCTAGTCAATCATATGTAATATGAATTTGGACACCCTAGTTTTAATCCTTCAAAATATAGCAAATACCAGAATTGACCTCCGGCAAAATTTGCCCGAGGGGTAAAATCGAGACGGAGAGTGTCTGATTAATTTGTCACGGTCCCACCGGGGTTTCGACTAAATATCGTAGACAACCGTACACTACCGTACGTCTATTGTAAACAACCGCAAACAAAACGTGAACAAATGTCAACTACAGGTACCGTAAACAAACTGTGAACCACCGCAAATAATATTTTGGTTAACTGCAAACATGTATCAACCAGATTCGGTCAACTGGAAACAGTTTTGGCGTGTAAATTATTGGCACCATGTGAATTCTTATTTGTTAAACTTTATTCAACAAAATCCTAATAGCAGGCTATTTTCCTCCTGCTTTGTCAGAGGGTTATATTATACCACTTCATAAGAAAAGTAGTCGAAATGAAGTAGATAATTACCGTGGCATAACCTTACTCAGTAATCTTGGTAAGCTTTTTACAAGAGTTCTCAATAACCGTCTGGTTCAGTGGGCTGAAAATTATTATGTATACATTGAGGCACAATCTGCTTTTAGGGAAGGTATGGGCACTGCAGATAATATTTTTGTTCTTCATGGCCTCATAAATCATTTTGTAAATAGAGGCGATAAACTTTATTGTGCCTTCATTGATTTCTCGAAGGCGTTCGATTATGTCTCCAGAGATTTATTATGATCTAAATTACTGGAATTAGGAGTTCGTGGAAAAATGCTCGATGTTATTGTATCTATGTACAGAGCTGTCAAATCTCGAGTTAAAATAAATGGTCAGCTCAGTCATGAATTCACCTGTACACTCGGTGTTAGACAGGGTGAGTGTTTATCACCTTTTTTATTTGCTATGTACCTCAACGATATAGAAGACGAGTTTTATCTTAAAGGTGCTGAGGGTTTAAATGTTGATATGCTGAAACTGTTTGTATTACTCTATGCAGATGATATTGTGATTTTTGCCGAAAATGTACCTGGCTTGCAAAACGGCCTAAATATTTTGTATGAGTATAGTCAAGATTGGAAACTTGTAGTAAACGCTCAAAAGTCAAAAGTAATGGTTTTCAGGAAAGGTGGGCGTTTGCCACAGAACTTGAGTTTTAAATGTGGTAACTTACCACTTGTAATTGTAAGCAGATTTACATACTTAGGAATAGTGTTTACTTCAGGTGGGTCTTTTGCTGATGCACAAACCACACTCTCAGGCCAGGCGCAAAAGGCAATTTTTCAACTTAACAAAATGCTATATAAATTTGGCGAACTGTCACCCAGACATTCTTTGGAGCTGTTTGACAAACTGGTGCTCCCTATACTTAACTATGGCGCTGAGGTGTGGGGTTTTGCGACAGCAGACCATATAGAACGTATTCACTTACAATACTGTAAAACAATTCTTGGGGTTAAGAAATGTACACAGGATGATTTTGTGTATGGTGAGTTAGGTAGGGTATCAATGATCACACGCAGAATATATATTATTGTTAAATTTTGGTTGAAAGTAATTGCATCAAGTGAAAGGAAGTACATTAACCGGGTCTATAGAGTATTATTGGCAGAATCAATTGATCATCCAAACAGGAAAAGTTGGGCAACCCTGCTGCGAGATCTATTAGGCCGCTTAGGTTTATTCCATGCCTGGGAAGACCAGTCTGTTGGCAGCGTGACTGCTTTTCTATCTCTTATACGACAGAGGCTGAATGACAATTTTGTTCAAAATTGGCATGCTCGTTTGCAGTTGTCTAGCAGAGCCAGATTTTACATACATATAAGCACTTTTCGTTTTCAACCATACTTAGACATTGTGGTAACCAAAGCTATGAGAACTGCTTTTACTAGATTTCGTACATCATCCCACCGATTAGAAATTGAGATGGGTAGATGGAAAAGGCCCATTAAAACTCCACTAGAAGAAAGGAAATGCTCTGCGTGTGACCTGTTAGAGGACGAACTGCACTTTATTTTAATTTGCCCTCTGTATGACATGCACCGTGAACGGTATATACCCGAGTGTTACTGGAGGCACCCGACTTATGAACAGTTAATTAGTTTAATCTCTTCTGACTCGGTGACTGTTATTAAAAATGTGTCACTGTTTATTACAAAATCGTTCAAAGTGAGAAATATGCGTCTTTATGGACCTTAATTCAACGACTTCCTCCCAAACACAAATGTTAACCTCAGTTTTACTGATTAGTATTTTGCAGATATGTAAACCGGTCTGATATCTGTATCATGTATTTAATCTATGACTGCCACTTCGTCATCTGTATATCATGTTCTTGTATGGTTTCGCTCATGGGCCAGTTGGCCTTTTGCAATAAATAAATATATATATATGTATATTGTTGTAAAATAGAAAAAGTTTAGTGCCAGATTTTCTATGAAAATTGAATGTCATTTTGAGCTTAACCAGTTCCGGCCTGTGCGTATTTGAGGGTGTCAGGCCGAATGGGGGATGGTATTTCGGAAACCGTTTATCTTTTTGTTATCCCTGGGGCCGGAGGGCTGAAACTTTGCATACCGTACTATGTATTGGAATCAAGCTCTATCAGAAAATGTAAAATCTTTTCTGAAGATGGCCGTCAATTTGACGTCCCAGTGACGTCATTTTCTCGGAAATCAAGTTTTCGGCCTATCTTTGGAGCGATTGTTCTGGCTTTTTTTTTATGTTTCGAAGTTTCAATCTCTCAAAGCTTATAAATATCATAAATAATAATTAGTTTTGGCAAAATAAATTATTTCTTTATTTTTTTGGCGAGGCGAATGCAAAAAAAAAGTCAAAAAACGTGACTTCCAGAAAACATCCCAATGCCAACTTTGTGCATGATCTTTTGCTCCTAGGTGTATGCAAATACGCTGAAAATGATCCAAAATGGTCAACAAGTTGTTTCAGCTCTCTATTCTTTGTTTTGTCCCATTGCTATGATTAAACGTTTGGGGTGGAAACTAGGTGGGGGGAGGGGGCAACAGTATGCCTGACAGCAAGACGACCAATTCAACAAGAAAATCATCCATCTAAAATGCTGTTTCCCGCTACCAAGCAGGAAACAGGAAACGACGGGAAACAGAAAACCAACACATTATAGCCTATCTTTGAACTGTCTAACAGACGGTGATTTAGTGAAGAAACCTAAGGCTTGATCATACGGGAATTTTTTTAAATATGTTTTCACTCGTCCTGAATATAATGAATTTTTCAAAATACAGAATCGTCTGGTACATTCAAATGCCCACGAGCTAGCGCATGACACAGATAGTGTTATCAGGAAACGGTCCATGCAGGTAAAATGAAAGACTTTGTTAACAAGGCAACACAAAGGTGGACGACCGCGTGCCAGACACAAAGATTCGAACCCAGAACCATCAACTTCCGGCCACTTCACCAGATCATCAAGCAAACTGCATACAGAATAACTGTGCTTATTTTGTGATAAAGGAGAGGCAGCTGGGCAACTGGGCATGAAGTGTGCTGCTTAGATGTTAAGAGGAAGATAACTGAGGTGGTGGAAGATAGCAGTAACGACCTTTGGAAAGTGAAGCTCAAGCCGATTTCTCCTCATGGTGCTAGAGTTATAGATATCAAACACCATCGCGACTGTTACATTACATATGTTCTTCGGGGGAAATGCCGCAAACAAAGACAGGAACAATTACCAGCAGAGAGAGATAGAAATGAAAGGAGCATTGCTGCTGACTGTGAATTATTTTGTTTTCTGAAGAGTGGTCCAGCTGATGGTGCTGTTATTTCAATGGATGAATTATTGCAAACATACCCCAGTTCTTGCAACGACTTGAACTGACAGATTTGAAGTGCCCCCTGAAAGGCCCGAAGACAACACTCAAAGAAAGTGTGACTGACATTCAGTTCAGTAGACCATCTAGAAGACCGTCTGAGCTTGTATGCTCTCAATCTGCGAAAGGAAACAGTTGTGAAGGCACCAGCACGATGCCATCATAGATATGCAAAAAGTATTTGACTGTGGAAAACTCGTCCGGGAGAATATATTACAAGCCCATGAACAGTCATCAGTGTTTGATGGATCCCTCCAAAAAGAAAATGTACCTGGTGGATATTGTGAGGGCCTCAGGTGGACATGTTCTACGCCTGTGTGAAGAGTAATGAGTGGAGTGTTCCACCTTGAACTGGGTATAATTCTTTAATATACACAGACCAGCAACCACTTACAAGTGTTCACGTCATGGCACTAGTGATATCTTCTGCTCATGAGCGGCAAACTTGCTTAACAATTCAGACACATGCTTTAGTGCAGACGTTGTGGGACTTTCTAGAACGACCATCATCACTCTAGATCTTCACATGCGGGCCATCAAACTTCAAGATATGTTGTCACAATACCAAGATAAATGGATCTGGCGCATTGGTGAATTCTACATAGTACTGTGTGGTATGCGGGCTTTAGGCTCTGCTGTTGAAACAGTGGGATTGATGATGCCTGGTCTCCTTGGTAAGCGACTCTGAGACAGATTCTGGAAGGCAAGCACGCGAAGAGAGCCTTGAATTTATTACCGCGAAGGTGTTGTTCAATTTGTTTATGGAAGACTAACTCCACTACATCACTGGACAGATGCGGCGTCCCATCACAGATGTTGTGTAATGCCGCTAAAGATGTTGATTGCGACAAGGCCAAGCAAGCGCACCAGGAGAAGCTTCTTGCTGTTGGTGAAGAAGAGTTTGAGAAGAGATTCACGGATTTCTGTGATGAGAGGAGGCGGGCATCGCCGTTTATGTTTAAAGTTACCATGAAGTATATGTAGATGGATTGGTTTGAAGTCATCCGACTATTCATTCGTGCTTCTCGTGAAGGTAACAACTGGCTTCTGCATCTGGCTTCTTTAGAGAAGCTCTGTCAGTTGTTCTTCAGTCAAAGCGGGTTGAAGTTTCAGTCTGGAAGCAGAATCTGGTTTTGATGGAATTGTTCACCCCATCGGCAAGATAATTTCCATCTATACCATGACTTTCTAAGGCTATAGGGGTATTACCCAGGGTAGAAGTAGAGTTCCAAACTGGTGCAGTTTTTTTTTCTATAGCGGACGATATATCCCACTACAGACATTCATTTTACTTCGCCGAAAATGGGGGTAGATGTATTCTAATTGCCGTAGCTTCTTTGCTACCGGTCTAATCTGGCTAAACTCCATCATATATTAATCAGTGAGTGAGTGAGTGAGTGAGTAGGATTTAACGTCGTTTTCAACATATTTTCAGTCATATCACGACGGTGCCTACATGTGCCAGAACACGAGAGTGTCCACAGTTCCTATTATCCTGGACACTGATCAGCCCAGCCAGTATACAGCGCCCGGTCACCCACATATATTAATCATTATTAATAACAGAATTATATGTTATCAAGATTTGTTCCTGTATCCCGACTTTATAACGTCACTTGGGGACCATATCCAAATGTCAACTGAAAACGTTGCTCCGGTTTAAAAAAGGGGGTAGGTATATTTGTATTGCTTTATTTCCCTTATTATTGAACCATTCTATGTAAACGTGACAAACTGTTGCTCCGTGTTACCTCGCGAAGTTTTATAATACCTGAGATTGTGGTTGTATCCCAGCCATATGGTGTATTTGGAGGTGGGGATTCAAATGAAGTTTTATCAGAAAAAATTATATGTGTGATTGAACTGCCATATCTTTCTTTATAATGGTCGTATCTGTCTGAAATTCATTATGTTTTATTTTGCATTTACGCCATTGCCATATACAACCATGATTCGTTGTTGTATTTCAACCTAGTAAGACACCTTTTGGGGCCGTAGCCAAATGTCAACTTGAAAAAACAATACTCCGTTCCAAAATTGTGATATGTGTCAGGGTAATATCATTCTTATTACTGATCCAAATATATTTACATATCGTAACATTATTCTGAATATTACTTTGCAGTGTTTTTAGTTAGTACTTTTGTTTTGTCTTCCAACCGAAAGATATAATTGGGGACTGTATTCAAATTTCATCTTGAAAGAGGGTTATGGCTAAATGACCCGCTACATATTTCTCAATAATTATTTGCGCTGTTTAAATTGCCTCATTTATTATTCAGCAGTTGAACGCGAAATTATATATTAGGGAGATAGATGGTAGTTTTCCAACTCCATAACGTCGGCTGGGGACCATATTCGAATATCAAGTCGAAAACGTACTTGCGGCTGCTAAAGGGGGTATGTTTGATTATATTGCAATATTTTTTCAATACTGATCCAATCTGCCTGGACTGTACATGTGTCGTGATTTTGTGAACATTGTTATCATATTTTTGTCATATGTAACTGAGATTCGTTTTAAAATACAAAATGAACAAATTATTCTTTGCTGAAAAGTATGAGAGAGCAGGACATAGGCCATAGGTTCAACACATCGTCTTAATGAATAGTTCGTCTGTATCTGTTTTACTATATATCTCTTAAGAACAACTGCATCAGTTATTATTCACAGAGTTAGTAATTTATCTCAGCTTGTTATCTGACTGCTAAATATGAGTTTTAACTGAAAAAAAATTACGCTGTTCCCTATTCCTATCGGGGCCGAATAAGAGTTTTGAAGTGAAACATTGGATTTTGATATTTATGTACTCACGAGGTCTAGATGTCTTAAATAATAAAACGATTCCTTCATTGAATGACATCTTGTTCCTGTCATATCAAATTTATCTCTGATTATTATTGCACGATTTATATTCCAAAACGATTAAACCGGTAAATTTGGTGCATTAAGCATTCATTGTGACAAATATATTCGTCATTATGCTTAGCATCTGATAACAATCTGCAAAACACAAGTCATTTGACGTCAACATGTCAATTTAACTATTAATGATGCTAAACTGATTCTTCAATTCGGATCTTTTGCACAAAGTATAGTAGAAATACGTTCAAAATAAATCAGGACAAAAAGTTTCCGGTATGATGTGTTGGAGAGAGACTTTGATGTTCGCGTTTTTGAAAAGATACATATATTAAAGAAGCAGTTGCTTTGCGGCTGTTACCTGTGTTGAAGGGATTTCCAACTACTATAATTGGGTAACTCCAGCAGATAAGCCACTCTGTACTAACGCTACTGATCTCCAACGCATGAGTGAATTATGTCGTATCACTTCGTTCTGTGACCAGCACAGCTATTCTCAGTGCATTACCCAAGTGCTCAGTCTGAGAAGGTACTTTAGGTCATCTGTAAAACTGGACTGAATATTCCCTGGTACCACGCAAACTTCCGTAACATCATACTACCTTTTTATTTGTGTCCATTTGTAAACTGAATACAGACCATATGATATCATACGGTTAAGATACAAGATTTTTTTTATTTTTATTCATACTGACCATCTCTGAATATTGGTTAATGTTTAGACAAACTTTATCAGCCATCCCCTATTTGTTGTCATCGGTTGAAGTGAATAAATAAAACATAAAATACAAATGCTTAAACGACGTCACTCTGCCAATAGTGCGGAGTAGGCGAGAATTAAGTTTAGACACATTAGATAATATTTAAGGTGGATATAAATCTTTAATTACAAAAACACCCGTTTTCAGAGGGTTCATTTTTTGTTCAATTGACACGTGAATATTGCCAAGTGACATACAACTGGGATACAAAAACCACCTTTGATAATAATTTTGGTGAAAGGGGCTGGTTCGTACTAAAAGTGTTAGACACTAATAAGAATGAATGCATAACTGGCCTTTCCCTTGAGTCTAATTTCATTAACCGAATAAGATTACAGTCTCTAAGATTTTATTTCTTCTTCAGTAAACATTCGGAATCTAAATCGGCGTTTGCATATGTCACCTGGGAGCATTTGCTACATCATGTGCAGACTGTGACGATTTTAATCAACGTCACAGAATATTGCTGAAAAAACTTGTCAAGTAGGGCTATACCGTTGGACGCCTCAACGTTTCTCAAATTCCGTGATAAATATCCGACACTGACGGCAAGTCGCAATCTCTGACCTTACGTTTCGTAACTTGTGTCTATTTCCGCTTAACACTGGAATAGGGGCCGTTTGAATGCCATTTTTTATACATTTTGATGGTGTTCAATTGAACAACCGCAATCAAAGCGTGACTAGGATAAACTCTGGAAATTGACTTGCAAATCCATTTGGATAAAGAAATAATGGTCAGTGGTCAGGATTGTGTGTGAAGAAAATCCTGTTGTACTGGCATTATTAAAAACGGTAGACCGATGCTCTCTTGTAGGAAACCATATTACTTCATACACATTTGTTATTGGTGCTAACTGTCATACGAAATAGGTCTTCGGTCTTGCAGGGAATTAGCCTAGGGTTATGTATACTATGATTTATCCTTTTAATTTGATGCTAATGTTATAATAAGAATTAGGTCTTTGCATTAAGGACGCGGAAAATTCTGTAATGGGCGACGGCTGAAATATTAAATGACGGACTAGACGCTTGTATTCTGAATATCGGCACGGAAGTTCTTTTGTGAAGGATGGCTGAATGTTGAACTTCGGATCTGACGCTTGTTATCTATGTTCTGGGAAAGCAACCAGGATGGATGCTATTCCAGCTAGATTGTTACAGTTATCTGCCTTTTACATTACACCATCTTGGTGCTATTTTATAACTTGTCACTACGAAGGTATGTTCCATCTTCAAAGATGGAAGAAACTATAGACAGATTTCGGTACCGCCAGTAATCTGCCAATAATAGAGAAAATTGTAAATGATCAGTAATACGAATATATGAACTCGAATAACTTCATTACGGATTGGAAGTCAGGATCTGTTTTAAGATACGTCAATGATCTTATATGTAAAGCAGTCGGAATGTTACTTTTGGACCTTCGAAGAAGCATGACCATCAGATGTTAGTGAATAAGCTCCTAGCATTCGGTATCTCTGCTACAACACGTATTTGGTTTCAATCCTACCTAATAAAGAGACAAGAGGTAATACACGTAGATAAAGCCATATCTATATCTGCCAAATGGGAAATCTCTTTTGGATTCTCTCAATGTTGAAGTTTGTTCTCAATCTATATTAATGATGTTACAGATGTTGTGGACAAGCTAAATGTCATTTTGGGCGCTGGCGATACTGCCATGTTGAAACTGAAAATTTAACAGATCTTGACAAATGAAATGAATCATGCCTCCCCTCTGGTTACAGGACAACAAACTGTCCTTAAAAGTTTCAGAAAGAGAAAAGTATTGATTTTGTGTCGCCGAATTCAAATATCTGAGACTGTGGTTTAATCGGCAGCTCAAATACGGGTACAATATTCATACTCAGAAAACCCCAAGAAACATACCTTCGAAACTTGCAGTTCTTTCAAGAGTCAGACAAAACCTTTCCTAACCCACAAGAAACTGATCTTCTGTTCAATTAATCTACCGCAATTCGAATATTTAAGTACGGTCTGTTGTAATAAATGTTCCAAATAGTCTAATGTGTTTGTGACAAAACCGTAAAAAGGACAGGCAAATTTATCTTGATCTGCCGATGGACACACCTACAAATAGTGTACTTGAAACGATGGAAATACAAAATTGGTGTTTTACATTTTAAAGTTACAAACAGACTAGCTCAATATTTGCGCAATCTGATAAAGACCTGTAATACGGTACATGCATACACCACAGAAGAGCCAGCAACAAAGATATCACAAGAAAATAAGCATTTTTTCCTTGTCCATGGAAATGAGCGTGGACGCGGAAATTCTTTACATGGGCGACGACTGAATAATGAATGATGGACTAGACGCTTGTATTTCTTCTGTTTCTGCGCAGATATATGTAATCAATTTCCAGACAACTGTATATGAGCTCCCGATGTTAAGTTCCAAACAATTGGTCAAGCAAATTAAATTTTAAATGTAATTTTCATATAGATACATTGTAATGAGATCATTTGAAACGGTGTAATATATATCACTCTATCTGCGATAAACTGAACAAATCATTGTATGTTTTACATGTATTTGTATATTTATTATTTTAATGTGTATTTAATTGTTCCCAGGGAGAATAGATCCTCAGCACTGGTCGATCTTACTGGCTATAAATATGACAAATAAATACACCAATCAAGAAGGATAAGACAGGTTTCGTACTGTAGTCCTGCTGATACAACCTCCACCGAACGCCTGAACATCCCAGGGGCGACACAAAACCCGAAAGGAATGATGTTGAAGTGGTACAGGTCTTGTATCAAAGTATTCACTTTGGCTTCATCTATCTACTCGACGAGCTCGTTTCCCGCCATCACCAAGAGGTTCCGGACAAAGCATCAAGACAATAATTGTCTATCCTTGGTGAGTGGTAGGCATCCACCTTCTATTCGACGAAGAATATCAAATTACCATCACAATTTCAACATGACCACAGGTGCAATCCACGAACTGTTTGAGAGTTCAACAACAACCTTTAGCAGCATTTCTGCTATTTGACGATTCATTTCTTCTCGAGAATTAATAGGTTGTCGTCGAGGTCCAATACTACTAGGCTTGTGCTGATCTCTTCTTTCATTGTAGTTGTACGTCCCAATCTGAATGATCCGTGGAACAGACCCCGGCATACCTAAACAGTATGGTCTTCAATATCTGGCAGTATCATTGCCCCTGCAGTTTGCTTATATAGTTTACTGGGGTGATCTGATAGTTGCTCAGCTCAACGAACATGGTATACAGCTAGAGTCCACTTCACCAAACCAGGTAGGCCATAGATGAGTGTTGTTCCAAGGGAAGGTCCTGCACGGCTTTCCCATGCACTATTCGCTGGAGAAGTTCCTGTTTTTCGGTTATATTTAGCCTTAATTTGCTGAAATACAAGCCTTGAGTACGTCATTCAATATTCAACCGTCGTCCATTTAAGAGAATTTCCGAAGAGAATTTTAATATAAAATTAGCACCAAATTAAAAGGATAGTATACATGAAACTGGGCTAATTTCCTGCAAGAGGGAGGCGGTCAACAGTTTTAAGTGATGCCAACAAGACATCACGATGTTCCAAAAAGACTTCAGTGACGGAATACCTTTCACAAATTGCTTTTACCTCCTGAAGGGCCCTCTTCAACAGGGTTGAAAGAAGCTTGGTGGTGCAGCTTCTAGAGCCAGCAATGAATCTGGCTTTGTATGGTGATTTATGCATTTTGGGAGTCCAGCACACTTTCGGTATATCGCTGAGTGGTTGGAAGACAAATACCTCTTTCCTTAAGAAACGTGTTAAATCTTCCAGAGTACATGCTGTTTGAGAGTAAGTAGACATATTCGGCGATGGTGTGCTCATACTTAATTCCTTAACCTACACCAGGTAATAGTAACATTTAAATTTGAATATTATATTATTTGAAGCTTTGTCTGCTGGGACTATGTCGAATTCACTCTGGAGATTTGCTAGAACTTCTTGAAAACTGAGGTTTCTCAGTACTTGGTTTGCTTGGGGAAGGGTACTACTGTTAATATGACGGATTGTTTCAACGACCTTGTTCTTGGTGCGGTCCAGTCAGTCAGTGAGTACTACAGGTTCAACGTTTTCTCGCTGTGACCACTCAGCAACGTACTCTTCCGGTGCAGCCAGGGCTATCTTCTGGTCCGCCTTCAGGTTTATTATTCTCGGCTCTCTATATTTAGGTCCCTTCATCAGGAATGTTTCTAGGCTCTCATCACTCACTATATCAAGGTCACCAGTCACAACATGCTTGCATGGTGTATAGATGAAATTCGATAATTCACAATCACAATTATAGCCTGCTGAAAAGTCCCGCAACCTCACACTTGATGGCCAGTTTACCCATCCTTGCTTTCCGATTAGACACATGTGTAATGGTGGTAAGAAAATCGAGCTCCAGTATTGCATTCACAGAAAATTAAGCAAATACCATAAGCTGACGACGTTTCATTCCATCTATCTTCAAATTGAATTCAGCCTCCTGTACCATAAACCTTGTGCCATCTGCTACTTTCAGCAACTTGATATGGCAATCCTTCACCTTCGAACGAAACTGTGCAGTCATCTCCCCTAGTATTGCCGTTAACATGCTTGATACATAATCACCTGTATCATCACAGAACATCACGTCTCTCTCTTTCTAGATACCCCGCTTAAGCGCCAGCCTCATTAGCTACTAGGAGTGCTGCGGGTGATTGTCACCCTTGGGATTTTTACAGTCCCTGTGGAAATACCCTTTCATTACGGTTGTAACACCGTAAATCTTTCTTCTTCCCCTGTTTCTTTGGATCTCTCTTATTCATGATAATCCTCATGAGGTCTCAATGCGTCAATACAAGAATCCACTTTCTCGGTAGTGAAGTTTTTCTTTGTAGCTCTGGCTGCGGGAGTAGCTCTGTGTCTCTGGGACGATAGTATTAGTTACAGGGTTTGTCAGTGATCCGAAACAGAAATGTATGGGGTCAGTAAAAATTATTTTGGGCGAACTTTAGGTCCTTTAGGTTGTTGCTGCTCACTCTGCAATGTAAATTAGCGTCCAAACTGGCTGATTAAAGAAGAGGGACGGAACATAAACCAAAAATGGATATAGTTTCCGTTTCAACTAGAGATCGACCAAACAATATTTCCCAACGATTTCTCAACTGTAACGATTTCTCATCAACTTCCTCTTGCAACTATCAGGGGTATTTTATCTAACCGTTCATATGTGTAAGTTTAGAAAGTAGTTCCGTTATCTTTTATCGTAGTTATCGTAGTCTCTTTTGTCCATGACGATCGTACATCCTCCTTTCTCCGCTGGCGGTATTTAATACGAGAGTCGTCTTTACGTAGTTTCTTTACACGATTTTTACGCTGATCAGAATGCTGATTTCTAAAACGGAGATGTTTTTTTCCATCACTCAAAGACAAGACGATATAATAAAACAAACCCGTAATTTCATCAAAAAAGATGAGACCTATTGCTCCTCTTATCTGAGCAACATACATTCCTCTTCTTGCGTAACCAATCAACTAAAATCAGTACTAGATCAAGTGACAGCCGAGGTCCGGAAGGCCGGATATATTGGATGATTATCCAGCTTATTTCTGAAATCATATTTGCAACAAAGGACAAAAACGTACTTGGGTTACATTTATTGCTCGACATTGACAAAACCAGTTGACTTAATGTCCTGGTTGACTGTATTCTTGAAAAGTAATAGAAGTCTTGATCAGGATGATGAATCCGTACAATCGTCAAGTGAGGCCTCAATTTCTCTACATGCAATTTGTTAAATGAAGGCCTAAAAATAAGTATAGAACAGACAGCGACAGTGTGGATATTTGGACGGATAGCTCTGACACGTATAGAACAGACAGCGACAGTGTGGATATTTGGACGGATAGCTCTGACACGTATAGAACAGACAGCGACAGTGTGGATATTTGGACGGATAGCTCTGACACGTATAGAACAGACAGCGACAGTGTGGATATTTGGACGGATAGCTCTGACACGTATAGAACAGACAGCGACAGTGTGGATATTTGGACGGATAGCTCTGACACGTATAGAACAGACAGCGACAGTGTGGATATTTGGACGGATAGCGCTGACACACGTATAGAACAGACAGCGACAGTGTGGATATTTGGACGGATAGCTCTGACACGTATAGAACAGACAGCGACAGTGTGGATATTTGGACGGATAGCTCTGACACGTATAGAACAGACAGCGACAGTGTGGATATTTGGACGGATAGCTCTGACACGTATAGAACAGACAGCGACAGTGTGGATATTTGGACGGATAGCTCTGACACGTATAGAACAGACAGCGACAGTGTGGATATTTGGACGGATAGCTCTGACACGTATAGAACAGACAGCGACAGTGTGGATATTTGGACGGATAGCTCTGACACGTATAGAACAGACAGCGACAGTGTGGATATTTGGACGGATAGCTCTGACACGTATAGAACAGACAGCGACAGTGTGGATATTTGGACGGATAGCTCTGACACGTATAGAACAGACAGCGACAGTGTGGATATTTGGACGGATAGCTC
>JAVTVY010007699.1:0-46076 GCA_036873755.1 Hanleya hanleyi
CGATTAGAAGCCCACCAGCGTTCCCGTGGATCCCACCGGGGATCGTAGTCCAATGGGTACCGTTGTGGGTACCGTTGTCGTGGTAAACGTGATTCACCGGAACCCAGGTGAATCGTGTTGGTAGGTGTGGGGGTGATGGTGGTGTAGTGGAAACGTTCGAATCGGCGAGTAGATACGGTGCCGGTAGGTTGATGGCGGTGGTGAGGTCGAGTAGTAGTAGTAGTAGTACGCTTAGACGGTGGTGTGGTAGGGCTGAGTGTGGTGATGATAGGTTCCGTCGTGGACGTCGTCGTCGTCTCAGGGGTTGATACGGCAGGCTGACGGTCAGGTGGTGGAGGTGTACGCTTAAAAAACGGTGTGGTAGGAGGGACAGGCTGGCGGTGAGGTCGAGGAGTACGCTTAAAAAACGGCGATGTAGGAGGGCGAGTCGTCGTCGTGGTGAGGTTGGTGATCGTGGTAGTACTGTTGGGGTGTTGTTGCACTTGACGTTCAGGCACCGGTGGAGCAGCACTTGGACGACTGAGTGTTGAAAAACAGGATATCAGGTAGGATAAATCGTAGAACACACCTCCAAATAAGGTACCCAGAAGCACTATCGCACACAACAGCGTACCGACTTGGCCTTTTCGAGTCTGTAACATTAAGGGTAGACGTTCACGCTCCATGGTATCCCCATCTACACTGAGGGAAGCTGGTGATGTACGGAAGAATTTATAGACGTTTCATGTCACGGCCGGATACCCAGGAATTAAACGAATTGGGCCACCCTTGCCATTTGACGAAATGATAGGGGATTCCCCGTCGACGTTCCGTTTTCAAAATCTTTTCCACCGTGTAGTAATCTTTCCGTGTTTTCACCACCGGTTGTAATTCGGCTTCATAAAACGTGCCTTGCAGTGTTTCGCCATGTAAATCTTCCAGTTGATAGACGTGTGGCTGTCGAGGTTTATGGCGAACAATGACAAAGTGCTCGTCACTCCAGTTGGGCAAATAACTTTTCTCAAATTGTCCTTTCACTTTACTCACGCGTACCACATCTCCACGTTTGTAACGGGGTGACGTGCGTGATGATGATGATGGCTGCTGGTACAGCGTACGGCGCACTTGATGTTCGTTGCCTTTTGTCACATCGAGGGGGGCTCGCTGGATACTGCGATGATAGGCTCGATTGTACCCTTTCACCAGTTGCGGTAGTACATCGAGGTAACGTCGAGTGTTTTTGGCGGTAAAATACTTATACATTCGCCCTTTGAAGGTGCGATTGAATCGTTCCACCACAGAGGCTTTGGTCTCGTTATACGTATGGAAGAAAAATACTTTCTGTTTCTTAAGAAAAGCTTGAAAGGGTCGGTTGAGAAATTCTGTACCTTCATCCGTTTGCAAATACAGGGGTTTGCGGCCCGTCTTGAAAATCTGCTGGAATGCCCGTATCAAATTCTCTCCTGTTTTGGTACGAACGGGTAGTACCCAGGCGTACTTCGATAAAATATCGATACAGGTCAACATGTACCGATAGCCATCATTGTGGGAAGCAAATCGACTCATATCCACCAAATCCGCTTGCCATTGCGCGTCTACACCTCCGACGATCACTCGGTTACGGCGAAAATGTCGTCGAGCTGCTCGATGTAAACTATACGTGTCTTGCGTTTTTAACCAGTCTCGTACTTCAGTTCGATTAATGCCTTGCGAATGGGCAGCTCGAGCCAACGCCGCCACAGCGCTATAAGCGGCTGGACTGCTAGGATTGTAATATAAATCGGTTAACACCTTGTTGACAGTGGTACGCCACGTGGATTCCGATCGACTACCCCTTTTTTTGTTTTTTCGAGGTGCCATACTGGAGGTTGTGGTGTGTTGACTTTCTCAGGGAACACTGACACTCTAGCCCTCTGTGCACCCTATACATAGTACTTCATCCACTTTGGGCATTTTCCAAGGCCTAGCATACATGTATGTTATTTCAATACATGCAATGATTTAACATAGGAACGACTACTCACCTCTATATTCTATAGTATTATTACTCATCTGCAAAAAAAAATCTCAGTTATTTCAATACATGCAATGATTTAACATACGAATTGACTAGTGCGAAATTTCGTGCAAAATGAAGAGATTCTGGCGTAACCCAGGAAGGGTGGTCGCGCGGACGTCGGCGTAAACATTTGGGTACAACCTCCAATGTTATTTCAATACATGCAATGATTTAACATACGAATTGACTAGTGCGAAATTTCGTGCAAAATGAAGAGATTCTGGCGTAACCCAGGAAGGGTGGTCGCGCGGACGTCGGCGTAAACATTTGGGTACACCCACCAATCAGCGATGCGGTGTGACTCTGATGCTATTAATAGACAATCACAATGATTTTAACATGGGAATTGGCTAGTGCGAATTTTCGTGCAAAATGAAGAGATTCTGGCGTAACCCAGGAAGAGTGGGGAGTTGAGATTTTGGCGCCAATTAGAGCATCACGCGGTTCTTCTCAGGGGCAAACCTCCAATGTTATTTCAATACATGCAATCATTTAACATAGGAACACATACTCGCCTCTATATTCTTATTCATCAGTATATTACCAATCTGCAAAAATCTCAGGATTGTAAATTAACCCAGGAAGGGTGGTCGCGCGGACGTCGGCGTAAACATTTGGGTACTTTCCACGCAATCATTTAACATGGAAATTGGCCAGTGTGAGAATGTACCAAAATCAAGGGATTCTGGCGTAAGTTAGAGACTATAAACTATATTCATCATAAGTATAATGATAATGATGCATGTGATGCATGCACGCCACGCGGCCCTTCTCAGGGCCAACACCTCCAATGTTATTTCAATACATGCAATGATTTAACATACGAATTGACTAGTGCGAAATTTCGTGCAAAATGAAGAGATTCTGGCGTAACCCAGGAAGGGTGGTCGCGCGGACGTTGGCGTAAACATTTGGGTACACCCACCAATCAGCGATGCGGTGTGACTCTGATGCTATTAATACACACACACAATGATTTTAACATGGGAATTGACTAGTACGAATTTTCGTGCAAAATGAAGAGATTCTGGCGTAACCCAGGAAGAGTGGGAGTTGAGATTTTGGCGCCAATTACAGCCAATGAAATGTCTTTGAAAAGAACCAATCAGCCATCATTAAAAAGAACCAATGAAACCCGTAGGCGGTAATTCAAACTACCAATGAAAAACTACTGTATTTTCGTATAAAGCCAGGAGGAGCGTGCATAGCGTCACTCCAAACATATACTTTGAACCAACAAGATGTACTACAACGAAAGCAAAGTACGAATGGTGGCCAAGATGTCGACGACGCGGGGAGCAGCCCAGGCACTGAAGGCCAGGAGGCTGAAAAAGGCCAGAAGAGCCAATAGAGCCAAGATGTTCTGGATGCAGGCTATGAAGGGATGGACAGAAGACAATATCAACATGTCTCTGGACAAATGGGTCTCCCTTCATAGCCTGATCACGGCTGCTCCCCCCGATCTAAACGGCGCCGATTTCGTGTTTTTTCTGCAAACCATTTTGCAGCAGCAGCAACAACAACAAGAGGAGGAGGAGGAGAAGGAAGAGGAGGAGATGCCGTCGCCGCCGCCAGCTATAATTCCTGCCGCTAATTTTATACAAGACCTTGGAACAACAACAACAACAACACAGGGACCATCAGCGAGCCGTTATTCGAGGCAGGCGGCCGGGCTTTTCATCCCTCTGGAAGAAGAATAAAGACCAACGGCCCTTTTCAGGGCCAACCAACCCAACGGCCCTTTTCAGGGCCAACCAATCCAACGGCCCTTTTCAGGGCCAACCATTCCTCCGAAAGAGGAACTTCTAAACAAGGCACATTCAATTGAAATCCTACAATCTCCTCTCCTCTATATTCTATAGTATTATTAGCCATCTGCAACACCAAAAAACAATCCCTGCCCCTATCAACGGCCCTTTTCAGGGCCATCTCCTTACTTGAAACATAGACACAGTGAACGGATTGTAAAAATTAACCCAGGCAGGGTGGTGGCGCGCGGACGTCGGCGTAAACATTTTAGGTACTCTCCACATCGACTATCGACTCTATTAATAGACGCAATCATTTAACATGGGGCTTTGCTAGTGTGAATTTTAGTGTCAAATCAATGGGATTCTGGCATACATGTGCATTAAATACAGTGCACGCGGCCCTTTTCAGGGACAAACCTCCAATGTTATTTCAATACATGCAATGATTTAACATAGGAACGAGTACTCGCCTCTATATTCTATATATAGTATTATTACCAATCTGCAAAATCTCAGGATTGTAAATTAACCCAGGAAGGGTGGTCACGCGGACGTCGGCGTAAACATTTTGGTACACCCACCAATGAGCGATGCGATGTCACTTTGATGCTATTAATAGACACAATCATTTAACATGGGAGTTGGTTAGTGTGAATTTTCGTGTCAAATCAAGGGATTCTGGCCATCAAGGAGATTCTGGTCAACACTCGTTTCAGGGCCAACCTCAATGTTATTTCAATACGTGCAATGATTTAACATAGGAACAGATACTCGCCTCTATATTCTGATATAGTATTATTACCAATCTGCAAAATCTCAGGATTGTAAATTAACCCAGGAAGGGTGGTCGCGCGGACGTCGGCGTAAACATTTTGGTACACTCACCAATCAGCGATGCGATGTCACTTTTGATGCTATTAATAGACACAATCATTTAACATGGGAGTTGGTTAGTGTGAATTTTCGTGTCAAATCAAGGGATTCTGGCATACATGGGCATTAAATACAGTGCACGCCACTCTTTTTAGGGACAATTCTAATGGTATAAACATAGGAATGGGTTTTTTTAACATGGAAAAAATTCATGTGTTATTTTTTTTTACCTATTGTTACCTTTAGGTGTGTGCATGTGCAGGAGTTGGGTGTTTTTTATTTTTGTGCTGAGTTAGAAGTCTCTCTTTCGGAGAAATGGTTGGCCCTGAAAAGGGCCTTTGGAGATGTAAGGGTTTACATCATTGGGGAGAAATTTATCCGCCGCCGGGTACACACGGGACAATCCATGGTGACAAAAATACACTCTAGGGGTGTATCATTGAACATAGGGTCGTCTTTTGGGTAGGTCTGTGTGGCGTCCATACAGCGTAGACACAGGGCTTGGTGGCCACAGGGAAATATTGCATATTTTGCAAAACGTGTAGCGCATTGTACACAGCGTAAAAACCGGGCTGGTGTCCATTTTACGGGTGGTGCCAGTCTTCTTTTTATGGTAGTAGCGTAGTCATGCAGGTGTTGAATTTCTTGTTTTTGTTGTTCACTCCTTTTTCTTTTTCTTCCTACGCTTTTCTCCTTTCCCTCTTCTGGCTGTATTCTCGTTCCCTGGCCTCCCACGCCATGATCGGGACCGGGTAGCAGTTGAACTTGGCTATCTTCTTCTTGATCATAGTGTTGGAACACATGTTGGAGCATTTGTTGAAACGGTGGCCTTTCCAGGGAGGTGACATCATCATCATCATCATGCTGTAGTACCGGTTCTTCTTCTTCTTCTTGTTGATCTGTAAATAGGCTGGACTGTAATAAATCATCTACATCTAGCCATTGGTCCTCTATCGGTGGGTGTTGTGTACTTTCCAGCGCAGTGACATCATGCTGTGGTACCGGAGAGTGTTGTTCATCTGGGGGCTGTAATATATCATCCAGCCATTTTGTGTTCTGCATCGGTGAGAGTGATAGGTGACTATCACTCAGCAAGTCTTTCATCACTGCATCAATATCCATTATTTCAGACATCATGTAATTGTGAATGAACAAGATAAAAAACACTGCTATTTATACCGTACAGCACGCGGACGTCAGCGAAATGGAGGATGCAAACGTACACGCTGCAAGAAAATTTGTGTTTCTTTGACAATTTTAAACCCCGTGTGATTTTGCAATAAATGCCAGGTCAGTATAAAAATTATTTCAAATTGAACGGGGGCAACTCAGGGATGTAGCATTTAAAAATTAAGAAAATTAGCAGTAGACTAAGCCACTATTTTAATGATTTCATCCATTTTAGACGCGTAAGACAAAAAAATTAACCCAGGAAGGGTGGTTGCGCGTGCAAAATCTCAGGATTGTAAATTAACCCAGGAAGGGTGGTCGCGCGGACGTTGGCGTAAACATTTTTTGGTACACCCACCAATCAGCGATGCGGTGTAACTGTGATGCTATTAATAGACACAATCATTTATCATAACACTGCATTGCCCCCGAACATCTCCGAATCACAGCGCCATGTTGGTTTACAACAGGGCCGACACCCACCGTGTTGATTTACAACATGAGTGCCTACACATATATATATATTTAGCGCGATCAATGTTATTACCATTCATACACAATAATACATCATGACTACAAGAAGACTAGTATTCGAGGATCCTAGAGACCATAGGGAGGTCATTACACATGAAGAGGATGGCGGTGTCACGATTATTACAAGCCTACAGCGAGTGCATCAACGTCATATTGCCGATACGTTGAGACGACAAAGTGCACAACAAGACCAAGAGGTGACGGCGGCTATGGATGAAGATAATAATGATGACACGGACGAAGAAGAACTGCCCACCGTACAGTGGTTAAACTGTAACAGAAACTGTCACAAACCACCAGAAAATACAACGGCTACCCAAACGCCAATTATAACAACACCGGAAACAGAGATGCCAGCTACAACAGCACCACCTGAACAACAACAACAACAACAACAATACTCTTGCGACGAGGTAACCCGCATGAACGAAGAGATGCTGCGCCTACACGACCAGGTGGCCAGCCAAAACGAACAGATGGACGAAATGAGAGAAGACATGAAGCAAATGGACAGAGTCAAGGTTCAACTACAAAAAGACCTGCATAATGAACTAAGTAAAGCCAACTGCAGTGTGTGTACAAACGAGGACACAGAGTACGCCCTATTTCCGTGCGGACATTTATGCGTATGCGAAGAATGCTGGGTGACACTAACGTGTACAGGGGCTGAGTGCCACTGCAATGAAACCGACGAACAGCATTTGCAAATAAAGTGTCCCGTCTGCAGAAGGCAGGTAGCCGGAGTGAAGAAAATCTACCGCTCCTAAAAAACCAAGTGTAGTAACACTTTCCAACGGCCCTTTTCAGGGCCACCCCATTCCTTCGAAAGAGAAACTTCTAACTGAGCACAAAAAATATAACATCAGCTCCCCCACTAAATGAACACTAACACGCATTTTTTTAAATTTTTTTTGAAATTTTTTTTTTTATTTAACACAATAGAATGAAACAAACATGTTTATATGAATGTTTTCAACTTGAAAAGTAGTTCAATATTTATACAACAACAACACTAACACAATAGAATGAACGTATTTACAACAGTGAAACTGGAAATATTGAAATTTTAATATAATTATTCGCTATCAATGGCGCTTCAATGAACGTATAGGAATAGAGTAAAATGTGTGAAAAATGGCTTCATGAAAATGTTCAATAATTCGTCTTCACCACAGTGAAACAGTGTTGAATTTTATAATAATAATACGCTATCAATGGCGCTTCAATTAACGTGTAGGAATAAGATCAATGTGTGAAATGTTTTTTCATGAAAAGGTTCAATAGTTCCGTTTTCACCACAATGATCAGCGCGTATTAGGGAACGGTACTACTGTCCAGTTACGCAACAAGACTTGCTTGAACTCCTCATCGTTTTTCCGGCCCTGGTGTACATAGATGTAGGTAGTAATCTCTTCACGTGGAATGGTAGGAGGGCAGGCAGATTCCAATGCCACGGCAATTTGCTCCTCGGTCACAACCTGTAATGCTTCAGTGATGAGCGCGTGTGAGGGTACACTAATGTCCATACACGTATGCATTATTATGGGACTGTTGTTGAAACACCCTGCACAGGCTTCCAGACGCAGTTGTCGAACGCGAGGTCTCACCAAAGCCATAACTGTGTCAATGTACTTGAGATAAATAGTGTGAGACACCTGGTAATCCAAAGCTTGACGAATTGCAGCTGACACACTCTGCAACTTGCGCCACACCGGTATTTTCAAAGTGACACCCTGAGGACAAGGCGCAAGCTGTTGTGTATCGGCCGTCATTTTCCATTTACGGATATGCAGCAGCAGGTCGTCGTTGAAATAACCAACACTCACATAGATGTCTTCACCTAGAGAAAATTTCACTTCGTTACCCGCCTGCTCGGCAATCACCGCGTCCACGGCATAATAAACGGTCTCCAGTCTTTGCCAGCACTCCGAAGACAAGGCAATACGCCTAGCGGGTCTGTCCATATAGGCCAGTACATTAAAATGTACTTGTGCGTCTTTCACACTCACAGTCAAATTAGCTGAAAGCTGCCATATATCCGTGTGGGCCGACTCATAGGCCTGCTGGATTATGTTATTAATGGACTGCATAGACATAGGAAGTTGCACCATGGGGTTTTCTTCTTTTTCCTGTTTCCCTCCCTCTTCTTCTTTTTCTTGTTTCCCGCCCTCTTCTTCATCTTGTACATCCATGGACTCAGGCACTGGCTGGAGAACGGGTTCAGGTGTTTCTAAAGGGGTTTGTCGGGACCCTCGCTTGGCACGTGCACCGCGTTTGGCTGGTACACCACACTCTGGGTGCATGTCCGTACGTTTGGTAGCTGTACGCTGTTCGGTAGTATCCATAACTAAGATACCCTCTTCTACAACGGGAATTTCAAGTAGATGAGCCAATTCTTCATTTTCCGTCAATTCCAGTGCATGCACGAACGCTAGAAATGCATAGGGACCACGACGCACTATAGCATCGAGCAGAGCTCCGTTTTGTCGTGAAGGAGTCTTCTCCGCCTTGATATCTTCCACACCCTGTTTCAGCAGTATTTTATCAACCATAAGCACATCACATATTGCCCCCGCATGCCGCATCTCATCAATCAGGCGAACACGGTTCTGTTGAAGGATGACTCTGTCGGCTGAATTCATCTTGACTATGGGCTCAGGCTGGTGAAGAACTGCTACCGTGTAAAAGTATGGTGAATTTGCACTGGTAAAATGGAAAAAAGTACACGCAGGATCCACAACTCATACAAAGTAGGCAAGCAGAATGACTGGCTGGCTGGACAGGCAGGCAGGCAGGCAGGCAGGCAGGCAGGCAAATCAGGTCAGTTAAACACTTCCCAAAGTCATCCAATGATTATAACCCAGTCACTAAAAATCACCTACTTTTATATGTTTTTCAACCCATTCCCGAACATTCACGAACACACTCCGACATCTTGCTTTACAACAGGGCCCACAACCACCATTTTCCTTTACAACAGGGACGACAACCGCCATCTTGCTTTACAACAGCACCGACAACCGACATCTTGCTTTCCACCATGCCCAAACACACCCGAACACACACGAACACACACGAACAGCTCCGAAACACACCGAACACGCCCGAACACGCACGAACCACGCCGCCATCTTGCTTTACAACAGGGACCACCCAACACCCTCTTGCTTTACAACACGGACGACAACCCGAACAGGCCCGAACATACCCGAACCACACCGCCATCTTGCTTTACAACATGGCCGACCCAACTGTGACGTCACAGAGGTCATATGCAAATTTCTGAGGTCAAAGAGCGTTTAGTGGGCCTTTATCCACTACTAACATCTGTATTCCTGGTTTGGCCTAACCGGGAGTTTTGTCACAACATTCACATTTCAAATTATTGAATGGCACACTTCTGTTCATATTTGCCATTGCTATGTTACTTTACTACTATATACGCACATCCATGAATTAAATATCGTACGCATTGATGACAAAAATATTTAGGGTTGTCTGTTTCGGGTGATACGTTGTACTGCAAGCGGAAGTACAAGTGGTGAAGAAACAGGACAGCTTTGGGGATTTTCTACTTACAAACTATTAATTGTAAAATAATTTTTTTATTATTTTACTCCAGAAATATTTCTTCAGGAGTCATTCAGCTATGGATAAAAACAAAAACGAAGAAAAAAAAATAAATTGACAAAATTGGGATTCGAACTCAAAATTGACAGCATTGTTCATTCACAACCAAACGCTCTAACCACACGGCCAAGAATCTATGCAACACCAAACACTCTTACAATGCCAATATAACGCAGTCTTCCAAGTCAACAGAGAAAACAAAACTTATTTTAAATTTCATGAAAATATGACACCTTCAACCAAAATGATATTTCAATATATGTTTGCGGTATATTTGATAAAATTGAGAACAAGGAATTAGATTTTGGTTGGAGGTGTCATATTTTGGATATAAAGGGAATTCCCTGTGAAAATGTATCCAGAAAATATAAAAACGACCAAGCGCCCATTTTCCAACGTTCATCGACGCCGTTTTACGTCACTATTGGCTGTGAGAGTTTTCAGTGTAAAATTTCGGTATTTTATATGTATGAAACACAACTTTTCATGCTGATATGGAGAAATAATTGTTTCGCTTTACAAACGTGACAGCAAGAGGGTTTTTTCCCGGGTAAAGCTGACACGTCCTTTCAGAATATTTGTTTATTTCAAGAAGTTGTTGATAAACTGCCTGGCCAAGCATCGCACCTGCTTGGTTCAGGAGGCGAACCGCGTCGCTGATGAGCTGGTTCGCCGTTTTTCTATTTTTGGCGATCTTTTTCCACATAAACTTTTATGCCGATGGTGGCGCCGTCTGTTCGTTAATCGTTTGACTGTCTGATGTTCGTTTGAGTGTACGTTAATCGTTTGACTGTCTGATGTTCGTTTGACTCTACGTTAATAATGAACGTTAATTGTTTGGTAAACGAACGTTAATTGTTTGCCTGTCCGTTGTTCGTTTGTCAAATGAACGTTAATCGTTTGACTCAAGCTTATTTCTTTCACTGTTGTACTTTTGGCGGTGTTTGCCTTCCATAGATGTGTTCGCTGTCCAGTTATAGAACTGTGCCCTACTTTATTAGTCTCAAGGTATACAGATACACAATGGAGCTCATATGGACAGTAACCTGTGTTTTACTCTCTTTAATGCTGATTTGGATTTACAAACAGCGAGGTAAATACAGGTTACCCCCGGGACCGAAGGGATTACCCCTCATAGGGAGTTTTCTTGGTATCTCTTCGTCCAGTCTCCACGTGTATTCGTCAGAGTTGTCGAAAATCTACGGTGATATCATATCTATTAACATATTAGGGGAGACATGTGTTGTCTTAAACAGCTGTGATGCTATACGCGAGGCATTTTTCTCCGAGAAACTCGCCGACGCCTTTGCGGGTCGACCCCACAACTTTTTACAGTACACCAATGTCGGTCGAAACTCTACGAGCTTCATATCTCCTAATATTGAATGGGCGAAGCAACGGAAAATGCTACACAAGACATTGAAGATGTACGGAGAGGGCATGACAGAGATGGAGAGTACCGTTCAAGAAGAACTGGAAAATGTGGTGGAATGGATAACAAAGCAAAACGGGAACGAGTTTCAACTTGGGGAGATTTTGCATTTCTCTTTGCTAAATATCATTTCTATTTTGGTAAGTTATCAACGGCCTGTCTTGTTTGGTTTTATTATTACCGAATATACCGCACTATATACCTAAATAAGACAGCACTTAAAAGCTACCATTCTGTGACTTTGTAGGGTATAATATTGAGGTCATTGTGAGTAAAAGCAAAATGTAGGCTATGAGGGTCGAACTGAAACCAGCAATTTAAACGTAGATTCTTTTTCACAAAAGCTTCAAAACCTGTTCCTGCCTTTCAGGGGCTATATATCCCGGTAGGTTCAAATGGTCCATTTATGATACTGACGAAC
This sequence comes from Hanleya hanleyi, assembly GCA_036873755.1. Taxonomy (NCBI): domain Eukaryota; kingdom Metazoa; phylum Mollusca; class Polyplacophora; order Lepidopleurida; family Hanleyidae; genus Hanleya; species Hanleya hanleyi. Next base: position 11,850 of record JAVTVY010007699.1, read on the forward strand.
AAAATGAGCAACGTAGTACAGTTACAAGCGTGAGCGGTTGTCTGCTCGTCATTGTGAGTAAAAGCAAAATGTAGGCTATGAGAGTCGAACTGAAACCAGCAATTTAAACGTTGATTCTTTTTCACAAAAGCTTCAAAATCTGTTCCTGCCTTTCAGGGGCTATATATCCCGGTAGGTTCAAATGGTCCATTTATTATACTGACGAACAAAATGAGCAAAAAGTAGTACAGTTACAAGCATGAGCGGTTGTCTGTTTAAGAGTTAGTTGCAGGATTGGCTTTTTTTTAGATACTTTTCAAATTTCCTATGCTTTAACATGGTGCTAAATAGCATACTTGGCAATATTGTGCAGATAGTTTTGCTAAACTCCGTAGTAGGCAGAAAAGTGAGTTACTTTAATAGCATCTATATTCAATATTTAGCACTTTTATGATCTAGTCTAATTAGAATATATTCGCAATAAAATATCTGTAACACCGTGTCGAAGAAAAAAAGGACAATATATTCAATATTTAGCACCTTTATAATATTATCTAATTAGAATAGATTCGCATTTAAATATGTAGCTGTCGTCTGAGAACAGACAATATATTGAATATTTAGCACTTTGATAATATAATCTAATTAGAAGAGATTCGCAGTTAAATATCTAGCTGCCGTCAGAGAAAGACAATATATTCAATAGTTAGCACCTTTATAATATCATCTAATTAGAAGAGATTCGCAGTTAAATTTTCACAAGAGCCTTTTTGGAGAAAGGACAATATATTCAGTATTTAGCACTTTTATAATCTACTCTAATTAGAAGAGATTCGCAATAAAATATCTGTAACACCGTGTTGGAGAAAGGACAATATATTCAATATTTAGCACCTTTATAATATTATCTAATTAGAATAGATTCGCACATAAATATGTAGCTGTCGTCTGAGAACAGACAATATATTGAATATTTAGCACTTTGATAATATAATCTAATTAGAAGAGATTCGCAGTTAAATATCTAGCTGGCGTCCAAGAAAGACAATATATTCAATATTTAGCACCTTTATAATATCATCTAATTAGAAAAGATTCGCACTTACATATGTAGCTGGCGTCTGGGAAAAGACAATATATTCAATATTTAGCACTTTTATAATCTGTAATATATAGAAGAGATTCGCATTAAAATATCTGTAACACCGTGTCGGAGAAAGGACAATATATTCAATATTTAGCATCTTTATAATATCATCTAATTAGAATATATTCGCATTTAAATATGTAGGTGACGTTTGGGAACAGACAATATATTGAATATTTAGCACTTTGATAATATCATCTAATCAGAAGAGATTCGCAGTTAAATATCTATCTGGCGTATGCGAAAAGACAATATATTCAATATTTAGCACCTTTATAATATCATCTAATTAGAAAAGATTCGCACTCAAATATGTAGCTGGCGTCTGGGAAAAGACAATACATTCAATATTTAGCACTTTTATAATCTATACGAAATAGAAGAGATTCGCAGTTAAATATCCACCGTCCCTTCTCGGAGAAAAGACAATATATTCAATATTTAGCACTTTTATAATATACTCTAATTAGAAGAGATTCGCATTAAATATCTGTACCACCGTGTCGGAGAAAGGACAATATATTCACCTTTATAATATCTAATTAGAATATATTCGCATTTAAATATGTAGGTCACGTTTGAGAACAGACAATATATTCAATATTTAGCACTTTTATAATCCATACTATTTAGAAGACATTCGCAGTAAAATATCCACAAGAGCCTTTTCGGAGAGAAGACAATATATTCAATATTTAGCGCTTTTATATAATCTAGTCTAATTAGAAGATATTCGCACTAAAATATCTGTAACACCGTGTCGGAGAAAGGACAATATATTAAATATTTAGCACCCTTATAATATTATCTAATTAGAATAGATTCGCACTTAAATATGTAGCTGGCGTCTGAGAACAGACAATATATTGAACAGTTAGTACTTTGATAATACCATCTAATTATAAGAGATTCGCAGTTAAATATCTAGCTGGCGTCCGAGAGAGACAATATATTCAATATTTAGCACCTTTATAATATCATCTAATTAGAAAAGTTTCGCACTTAAATATGTAGCTGGCGTCTGGGAAAAGACAATATATTCAATCTTTAGCACTTTTATAATATATGCTAAATAGAAGAGATTCGCAGTTAAATATCCACAGGCGTTTTTTAATCAGGAAGAACGATAGAATAATCCCTGTTATTGTCAGAGGAGTTGCACAAACCAGCAAAGAATGTGCACTTGAGACTGCCTTAAACCTCCTTATTCACCAGCCCATGCAAGTTTGAAAATATGTAGCATTTGTGCTAATTATACAATATATTTTCTTTAAGGAGAGGCAGTCGGACAATTTGGAGCTGCGATTTAGAAGAAATATTCAATATTTATCATGGCTGCAATTTAGAAGAAATATTCAATATTTAGCATTTGTGCTAATTATACAATATATTTCCTTTGGGAACAGGCAAGTCAAAGTGTTAACTAGCAGTAATCATAGAAATTATCTTCAAAGTAGCACACCGATTTATAAATATCACTAATTTTAGAAATTATTTGCGAAGTAACAGATCTGCTAAATAGCATGCGTGTCAATAATAACCATTCCTGCACCTTAATGCTGTTTAAGTGCTCCAGGCTCTGAGAAAAAGTTTTTTTTCTCTGTTTTAGAGCATGAATACAATATGGATATCATTCTGAGTTGCCTCAGAGAGTTTTCCTGAGAGGATGTCATAAATTTCTGGCTACTTATTCTGCAAACTTTGTTTTGCAGAAAAAATAATTTACGGCATACATATTACATGTTAGAACGGAATTCAAATTTTCTAAATTTCCATTCTTGCAGAAATTGTATTCACAGAATGTAATTTTTGATGTTTTTAGAAATATGCAGTCAGTATATCTGCTTGTGGGGTCACGTGACTTCTTGTCGGCATCGTTTTCACCACCTTTTAAAATGTTACGTTTGAGGATTCCGACGCACAGACCCTCCACCAGACCCTCTATGCCAGGTTATGGAGACCGACATTTTAGCCACCATACTTTTATGTAAAGCTCGACTTTTCAATCACCTGACTTACGCGAATTGTATTGTAGTTATTTGTGTATGCAGGCTAGAAGTCGTATTTTAAATGTGACAATACATATATGTATTATAATGTGTTCTAATTTACAGTGTTGTTTGTTTTGACAAAGCTATTGTCGATATTCCATTTCATGACCTTTTAGGTCAGGTATTGTAAAACATGTATGCACTCAGTTATTTGCGAGAAGCAGTTATATGGCTATATGGTTTTAAATTGCATGATTGTGAAATTGCATTGGATTTGTACTTTTTGAATCCCGAGTCTGATGTGTATGTTATAGTTTGGAGAAAGTTAACAAATTTCATTACAACACATATAAGGGAAGTGGGAAGAGGTGCCGACATACTGACTGCGTCACATGACTTCACAGAATAGTCTTCTGGTTAACCTATTCTAAAGCACATACCAAGAATCTAACGATTCGTGATATGTGTTGTATCTCAGGTACGCTTTTATTGTACCTGTTCATGTGGCAAATTGGATGATATGACCACACGGCCCCTAGCACCGGCATAAGCGGTATTAGATACAAATCTAGAGAGCTATGATGGAAATGCTCTGACAACTCGTATACTGGTAATTGGTGAGCTGTTTCGCTGTGACAACTCGTACATTGGAGATTGGTGAGCTGTATCGTCGTCAGATGTAAATGACGGCATTTAAAGAGGAATGTTATCGCCGGACCTATGTAAACGTTAATATATACATTGATACTGTAAGAAATCGACTATATAGTTTCCCCCCCGATCTCCGAACTTTAAAACGGTAAATTTGGCGATTTAAACGCCTTCCTACCACAAGCCTGTCAAAGCGGTGACCTTTGACCCATGACGTCACAGAGTGAACCAGTCCGCCATAGCATTAGCATTAGCATACGTAAACAAGTAATGTTACTCCAATATTTTTCGACTGTATTCTCGTACTTTTGAGGCATCATACCTCGTCGGTGTGTTGTTGGAGGGTGTAGCAACACGAATGGAGATGGATTCAAGTTGCACCCGTGGCCAAACGGGGAACAAATCGGGGAGAAATTCGACGAAATTTGTGCAAAACACGTGGGGGAAGCCGACGAAATGATCTCGCATTTATTTCGCTCACTTCACTGACGGCAGCTATGCAACAACAGAGATGGCAAGAATGTGTGGATATCCCCCTATACTGAAAGAAGCTATTTCCAAGATCAAGACAAATAAATCTTTAACAGAAAGAGAAAATAGACAACCCCTCAGTCTGCCGGAGTGCGTGAGTTATACAGGGACGACCGACCTCGTGGACTCGGCAAGCGACAAACCGTTCCCGCAGACAAGCACTGTAAATCTCCCTGCATGTTTGGGCCCACACCGCTTCCATCGTCTCCTCGAACAGTCCATCCTGAATCCTACAGCTATTAACTGAACTGTAATAATCAATGTACTTTTAATCAACTTATTCCCGTATATAGGAAATTCACTTCCGGCACCAGCTTATCCTGATTATTTGGTGTCTTTTTGTATCTCCATGTGAGCACACACATTCTATGTTTTTTTGATACAATAAGTTGAAATTGATCACCCGGAAGAGTAACTGAAACCAACAGAAAGGTGTGAAGCAAACAATTTTTATGGGAGGGTGTCCAAGAGGGAGAGTGAGAGAATTAAGGTTTAACGTCGCGCGTTCAGCAACAGGGTGTCCAAAAGAAATAAACGGCTTCTCCACAGGTGAATTAGTTATTGTTTCAACATCAAATAGCTTCCTTTGGAATTGAAACTTTGTTTTCATTTGAGAGGACTTATCCACAGGTATGGATTAGCTCCCGTTTTAACATCAAATCGCTAACAATAATTGACAAACACATAATAAAATTAAGCACGTAAGCAATGTAAATAAGCCGGCCTGCCACGGTATAACAATCTGCCCGTCCCGTGAGAAATGAAAAATAATGAACCATACAATGCCAATAAACACACACATATCGGGCAAACAATGCACAAAATTGGGTGCACTATATGAAACGTCTGCTACAAAGCCTTAAGTCGTATCACGTATGGGAAAATTTTGGTTGCCCATATCCCAAAGCTAGCACTAAGTTTATGAAAGTTGTTCTACATGAAATCTATGAGACAAAATGGAGAGACGAGGTATCATCTTCCAGCAAACTTGAAACATATAATCTCGTGAAATCTTATCCCCGCCATGAGGGAAATCTAATGTCTCTGAGTAATGGAAAACATAGATCTGCACTAGTTAAACTTCGAATCAGTGCCCATAGATTGGAAATTGAGACAGGTAGATACTCTAAAACCCCACGAAGTAATAGACTCTGTAATACATGTGGTGTGTTAGAGGATGAAAAACACTTCCTTCTTAGCTGCTGCAAATTTTCTGAGCGTCGGGCAAAACTAATGGCTGAATCGGCGAACCTAATAAGCGATAAATCTATGTGCACTGATGACATGTTTGTGGAGCTGTTATCCTGCAATAATCCACAAATTACTAAATATGTAGCCCATTTTGTTTACGACTGTTTCCAGTTAATAGATGGTTAAAAAAAATTCTTATATAGCATACAATATACCCTATTTAAACGTGGCTGTGCATTGAAGACTACCAGTCCCCAGGTCACTGTGTGCCAGTTCCATAGATTTGTGAGCGCTTATTGTGCACATTTTAATGTAAATTTGTCCTGTATATTGTTTTGTATTGTCCGTCATCCGTGTCTGTCTTCTACATGTATATGTCTGAAACTGTTTGTATTCACGTTTTTTTTAACCCCCTGAGGGTATAATTTTACGTCAATAAATCTTATAAAAATAAGGGCGTAAATAACTACATAGTATGCTCTTACAATAACAAATTATCTGTAGATTTTAAATGAATATATATATTATAGTGACATCCACAATAAGCCAAGCCGGCCTAGTTTCCTTTTTGCTATATTATTTAGAAGTTTTTTAGCACGGAAGAGTAAATTTACGATCCTGTGCATTATAATAACTGATTTATGCCTAAAGAAAATGCCAGATAAAAGCAGAAATGTATAAATATTATTGTAAGATCCACAGATAGTTGTAATTTCGTGTGTAAAGCATGTAATCAGTGTATTTAAACCGGCCTGCCACAGCCTGACACGGCCTGCCACAGGCTTGAAACAGGCCCGACATCAGGACGACCCAGTTTGACCCCAGATTCGCATGTATATGGCTCAAATCTATATGACTCGATAGATTCTCCTTCTCCTATTTTCATGATCGCTTACTGCCTCTACATTCTATTCAGTTCCAAGACCTGTATAATCTCCAACGTCACAGTTTTCAACGTGGTTAACGCTGAAATCGGAATCTGTATCAGAGCTTGTACCCTATCTGTGTTATCCGCCATGTTTGATTCTGGCCGCTTCACTGTGTGACGTCACAGGGTAGTCGCCGGGCGGATTTACTGAGAGTAAAAATCAGGCACTTTGGGGCCGTATTTCAGGATATTGCATCATCGCTAAAATTTCGAAAATAATTCTAAAAAATAAAGCAGGCCACAGGGAACTGCTTTTTATTGGTTTTACCCATTCAAAAATTGTGATAACATTCCTCTTTAACACAAAAGACTAGTCTGTAATGCCCGATGTCGACCCAGCATCAACTTCCCACAAGTGCCAACATATATCAAAGACCAAAAGGTCTGTACAGGGGGCGGGCCTCGGGGACGAAAGGTCCACCAGCAGAATTTCGCCATATACAGGAAAACAAGCGTCTAGTCCGTCATTCATAATCCAGCCGTCGTCCATTAGAGAATATCCGCGTCCATAATCCAAAGACCTATTCCATTTTCCATATAACAGTATTAGCACCAAATTCAAAAAGACAATCATAGTATACATAAACATAGGCTTGTTTCCTGCAAGAGAGAAGCGGTCAACAGTTTTCAATGATGCCGGAAACACATCATGATGTTCCAAAAATGTCAAATCCGTATCGCTGATCAGTATTCTTAATCCATAATATTCGTTATAGAGTCGTCATCTAAAAAAGATGTATCTCATAACTGTACTGAACATTTGATGGATCAGTATGCACTTTTAATGTAAACAAATTCCTACAGGACGGTATAAAAATGAATGTTTGAAGATTCCAAACTAGATTTTAGTCCATCATAACAACATAAAAAAAGAGTCCACAAGTTACGTGAAATGTTGTAGCTGGTTCGAAATGCATATATTTTCGGAAATTCGCGTAGTGTTGTTCTCCATTTCAAGTTCAGAGAAAACCACTGGCCGGGCCGGAGCCTTCTGAGGGTTTATGTTATTTCTCCCGGGAATGTCGACAAGCACACTATCCATCGGTATAACATCTGATTCCATTATAGGATGCACCAAGTACAACTCCAGTCAATCTAATGATAGGGATTTATACATTTTATATACACTTTCTATAACCTTATGCTGAAGAAGCTAAATATTTTTTCCAAATATTGCAAAAAAACACCAACCAGTTACAATTTTATCCGTGTATGTTTATCGTAAGGACATTTCATTGCACAATGTTTGATGTACACTGGATATCTCGTACTAGAATAATTTGATAAGCGATTGCGAAAATGTACTAATCTGAATACAATAATTTCTATTCGGAACGGACTGGCTTTTCTTCATAAATGTCAGTTTGTCACTTTATATAGTTCCCGCTTGATGAGAAGTAATATGTCCCTGCAATCTCATCAAAACATATACATATTGATAAAATTGACAAGGAAAAAATATGCGAAAGAATATTGCTTTGACTAGTTACAAGCGTCTATTCCGCCAGTCATAATTCAGCCGTCGTCCATTAAAGAATATCCGCGTCCATAATCCAAAGACCTATTCCATATTCCATATGACAGTATCAGCACCAAATTCAAAAAGACAATCATAGTATACATAAACAAAGGCTAGTTTCCTGCAAGAGAGAAGGGGTCAACAGTTTTCAATGATGCCGACCAGACATCATGATGTTCCAAAACTATAAACTCCGTATCGCTGATCAGTATTCTTAATCCGAAATAATCGTTGTAAAGTCGTCATCTAGAGAATGATGTATCTCAGTCACGCTTTGATTGTGACTGTTCATACAGGACTGACAGATTTATAGGAATAGTTCCTCAAAATATACCATATACCAGTATACATGTACATGCCTGTATGAGAAGGTGTTAATTCTCTGTCGATAGACACAATACTAAACATACGCTGTTGACAAATAATGTTTTACCTGTGATCTCTGATCAATTTGAGGGTTTTTTTTTCAGCTGGTAGGTAGAAGATACGAATACGATTCCAGCGAAATACAAACGATAGTTGCGATGATAGAGACCAATAAGCCCGTGGGATCTCCCTGGAAAGACAAGCTGCTCAACACTTTCCCTTTACTTTTACGCCTCCCGTTCGGTATTGGACGCGATTACGCATTGTTGTACGAGGCCGTAAGACGGTATGATGAGGAGTTTTTCCATAAGCAAAAGGTATGACGGTCAGTAGATGAGAAGATAAGGTGGAGACTGACATCTCTCTTTTCAACATAGACTTCCTATATGAATTACTACTATATACAATAATTAAGAAAAACATTTAAAAAAATAATTAAATCTTCGGAATCACCCTACCGTAGATGTCTATTAACTTGAAGAGCCCTTCGACTGCGATTATCACAAAAATGATATGGGAACTATAATGAGGTTTTGATTTGAGGACATGGATATAAATTTAATCCCCTCGACAGATGGGTTGGTAGATGAGCTTCTATCAATTTTCTGTGCAGTCTTTTATTATTGTGAAGGGTGATCCATTTTCTTTCTTCAACTGTAATACAATTCTTGTCGCAGGTACGATTCTAGGGGATGATATATTGGCAACTATTTGAAAGTCGCGTGTAGGAAAGACTCTCTTATTGGTTGTATTCTGTTTGATTTCAGTGGAGTCCTATATCAAAACATTTCTTGGAGAATACTCTTTGTGGGCTTCTACCATTCTACGGGCAGACCTAAGAACAATTGTTTTGTGAATTTTGATTTATCTAGATATAATTACATTTCAAACATGTTATAGTGGGATTCATAGTGGGATTCTGTATGGAAAAAGGAACGTTTTGATATATGACTTATATTATATTCAAAAAGAATTCACCCAATAAGATACTCCTTCCCACTACACAACTTTCAAATAATTGCCACTACATCAGCTCGTTATTTGATTTACATATCGTTCCATCCAGTTATGAGGATCTCTATTTCACATATTCATCTGCCCATGACAACATGGTAAAGCTAAAGTAGTGCCGATGTGTTACCATCCACGGTTTCTCTAAGATTTTGAACATCCCACTTAGTACCATCATAATATGAGTTTGAAAGATATATATCTACTTCGGGTGTGAAGTTTGTTCGAATGTTTGACACCCAAAACAAAATTGACAACATTTTTCGGACTGTGTGTAGAAATTTAAGCCTCATCAGAAATGGTGCCTCACTTTTCTCCACTCTCTCAAGACAGAAACACAGAACAAAGCATACAAAGCCTTTGTTATATCTTATCCTCAGCTCACGCACCATCCAGAACACGCGAGGGGACTTGTAGATGTGATGCTTAGAACCCAAGAAGAGTCACGTGATGAACTCGGGACAACATGGCTGACAGACGACAAAATTAGAGCTATCAATGCGGAAATGATCGGAGCAGGTTCAGTATTTCTCGGTATTTTGCTGTAGCTCTTATAATTATAAAATCGGAAAAGATGATGTAAGTTGTTCAGAACGGTTTTGTGGGGTTGAAACAGATTTTGGTTCTCTCCATACTTCAAGATTTGAAATTTAATTTCTTTGCTTTTGTTGCTTGATTGTCCTTCAGTTATATGATTCAAGAGCGCTGGGACACCAGAAAGGGCCAGTCCGCCATCACTACCAGCTGGAAATGGGCGTTAGGAATATGTATATATAACATGATCGATGATATCATGTGTATCTTTGCACTTGAAACGATTTTTGTGATTACCTCTGTAATAATAACTAGTTGTAAACAAAGTCACTTCGATACTGTATATTGATGAATACAGGATATTGTACTGGTTGATAACAAGGAATCTTAAAAGTTCTATCAAATATTTACAAAAACCTCCTGTGTTATACACAGAAACACCAATCATTTATTCATCTAGTTCATAATTAAGCATTGTACTATCACCAGATATATTCTTACTATCAGATAGTAAATTAGTGTTCTAAGAACAGACAGAAACCTTTCAGCTTCCGCATATCCAAATTTATGAATAATTTCTCTCGTATTATATTCCTAGGTGTGTTCACCACTTATGGAGCCTTGATGTCAGTATTCTTAATTATGATACATAGACCGGAGGTGAGAGATAGAATAGCAGGTGAAATAGAGCGGGTGATTGGAGGGAACCGGGCCCCACGTATTGATGACAAACCAGAGATGCCTTACACGGAGGCCGCCATATTGGAATTACTAAGACTCATCTCGCACGTTCCTCTCGCGCTTCCTCATTGTACTACACGTGACGTGGAATTTCGACAGTTCTTCATTCCTGCAAATACAACCGTAAGCTTCAACTGATAACATAATCTAACTTATGATAACTCAGAACCCGAGACAAACGAGAACCGTTAGTTTTCATACGTCCTACGCGAGACAAGTTCGTGTAATGCGATAACGAGTTTTATCCGTCTGACTGTCTGTTAACTTTTATAAGCTTCGCGATATCTCCAGTTCCAGGTCATGGATTGGTGCTGATGGGGAATTTTTGGGTGATCTTGAACAATGGTATAGCGCTGTTTTGATATCAGGTATACTTAGTTACTTAACTGGCTGGAGTACGTTATTAATACATCTCTTTATCAAGCGATATTTTCCCAGAGTTTCTGTATGATGTATAGTTGATAACCAATCTTTTCGTCTTCTATTTTCTGAAGTCTTCAGGAGATGATCAGTATTCTCCAGGACGCACCGCTAATATGGGTTTCTGGCTACACGTAACCTTTGTAACTCAACCAATCAATATCTGCTGTTAGTATTTAACTCCCTAGAACATGACGAATAAATGTGCAGTCCAGTAATTCAGTTTGAACACAATACCGTAGAACTTTTATTTATAGCATCATGTTAGTTAGCATAACCAAATATACATTAATTCACAGGATTTGATCTTTCCATACATTGCAAGAGTATACAATGATATTCCCTTCATGGTTTGATACTTGGTTGATAACGGGAGCCCAAATGATTTTTCCAAATATAACTGGGGGGTCACTGAAATGATAGTCCAATGAGATTTCGATAATCTGAGATATTGGAATGATAACTCAATATATAAGCTGCTGCTAGGATAGTTCAATGATAATTGAATCGATGTTGAAATGATAGTCATACGATTAAATTGATGCGGTAAACTTGGATTACAAGCGTCTAGTCCGTCATTCATAATCCAGCCGTCGTCCATTAGAGAATATCCGCGTCCATAATCCAAAGACCTATTCCATTTTCCATATAACAATATTAGCACCAAATTCAAAAGGCAATCATAGTATACATAAACATAGGCTTGTCTCCTGCAAGAGAGAAGCGGTCAACAGTTTTCAATGATGCCGGCAAGACATCATGATGTTCCAAAAATATCGAATCCGTATCGCTGATCAGTATTCTTAATCCATAATATTCGTTGTAAAGTCGTCATCTAAAGAATGATGTATCTCAGATGTTATCCTCTGTCTTGTCCGAATGGTATTTGATTGTCACGGAAGATTTTTTATACCATCTTCTCGCCCACAGCTGGTCCATCTCTGGGCTACCACGTTGTTTCCTGTAAGGGGGTCGCTACCTTTTCTTTACCGGAAGTCACCCGATAGATTCCACTAATACGACATTTATTGACAAATGATCATTCGTATCAAATGATAATGAATAATGAACTCAGTATATCACTCATAACTGTGATCAACAGCTAAAATTTCATCTATCTTACGTGAAAATTCAAATTTACAATTGATTTTCAGCCTATCTCACTTTGAATTTGAGGTTTCTCCTATATCAGTTCACATGCGATTTTAGCATGTCTTTTGCCAGAAACTGTCATGGTAAAGGCCCGATGCTTTGTGACTAATTTCACTCAGTTGTATATGCGGTAAAATTATATTTTTTTAAGAAATTAAATTTTCAACATGTTAGTTTTTTTCCAAAGATAGCATGTTGATACCTTGAATTCACACTGAAAACCATTTTCTTTTGTATTTCGTTATTCACACGAAATTTATTTATATGAAATAAAACGTCATCAAAATATATGATTTTTATGATGTGCTCTTTTTCCAAGTATTACTTCAATATAAAACTGTTATTTAGGTGGTTTTACCATCAACTTGTTTGCCTCTGAAAAGGGACGAAACAACTTAATGCAGTTTGGTTACTAGCGAATTTTGATTGGCCAAATAATCAAAAATGACGACACCACGAGCTGACAATTTGCGAAAAGAAGCTATCTAATTTTGCAATGGCGGACATGACCACTTTACGAATTGCAGAGACGCCATATATTTTTCTTTTAGTAGATTTAAGGCATAATTCACCGCCAAAGTACATTATAGTGATTTATAATCGGCGAAGTCCAGATTTTTAATTGAGAACATCTTTGCATTCCAATATTTCGTATTTCCTCAGTGAATTCAGGTAAAGTTGTTTCACGCCTCAGATAGTATAATCGTGCAAGTTCATGTGTGTTCAATAAATTTAAGTTTGTTTTATACCAGTGTTATTTAGTCCACTCTCTGATATCATTTACTTTAAACAATCCGATACCAATTTCCAGTATTATAATTTGATATTTTTTACAATTTGTCAGAGAAATTATACTCAATCTGAATAAATGTTTTCAAGTTCTAAAACAGGGCGGGCGCTTTGTCATTTTAGCTGTTGATGCCATCAAATAGGGGTCAACTTCACTGTGGAAGAAAATCAGTGCATTATTGAAAATTTATGTTAATGCAATAAATATATTTCACAGGAGTGGATTGTGGTGGTGAAGAAAAATTCTAATCATATTTACTCTTCTGCCAATTTGGGAAAAGGGTATTGTCTGCTTGGTCCGTCCGTCTGTTCCATGCTGCATCTTAACACAGTATCTCTTGAAGGATTGTTTCTGGCTTTCCTAATTCATATAATTTTTGTAACTGTTGAGTAGTCTAAACCATGGAAAATGACTGACCTATTCTATCAAACTCAAATTCTAGTATTAATTTGTAATATCTCGAGGGATCATGGGTTAGGCCCTCCAAATTCATACTACAGTACATATGCAAATATTCATTGATTAGAAGCATATTGATGTTCCCTACCGAATTAAGTACGATTATATACATCGATATGTTTAGGATTATAGCTATAGGTTTTCCAAATTAAGACCAAATATAATGTGTGACACATCAGTCCATCAAACATCAAGTTGTTTTAGGTCAAATTCAAATTTTATGATAAGGATCATGTTCAATCTCAAAATTTTCATCGCTTAAATTTTGGTCTCTGTAGTTAAAGATTTGCGAGGGTGTATTCAGTCCTAACACCTGAAATTCGCCGTGCTTGTACTGTACGATATTTGGAGAAAATTTCAGCTCCGTCATTGTTCATAGAATATACTAAATATTCCCTCTTTGTGTACATAGACCGCTTTTGCTTCTCAAGGTATATGCCAACTACTGGGCAGCTCACCACCGGGAGAATGTCTGGAAAAACCCTTGGGAATTCCAGCCGGAGAGATTTTTGGACGATAACGGGAAACTTGTGTCGGCGGATCACATAAACAGGCGAAAGTGAGATATTTTAAATGCATGTCGGATTCCTATATTTAATATATGAATGTTTATATATGATGTTGCGACATACAGAAATGCTTCAAACCAAGACTGTATATATAAGTTTCCATCCTGATGATGTATTGACTCACACTGATCTCCAAATTGAGGGCCGTATGAACACCATGTAATGCAATATCAACATATTCGTGTATTTTTGTTATCACCGAAAGGGTTTAACATCGTCTCTCTTCTGGGTAAATAGACAACATATTTATTTCTTCATTTTATGGGTGATTAAGAGAGCTGGACTTGGGAGCAAAGCAGATACTTTAGAAAATTCACAACCATTTTAAATTGTAGACTGTATATGGATCATTGTGTTTGAACAAAGCCGGGTGAATCATGTATAGATTCAAACACAATTTGACAACAAAATGGTAGACACCAGTTGTCTCGTTTTGAAAAGGAAGGGAGGTAACAAGTCTAAAATGGAGACCACTCAGTGAATGACGGATCAAACGCTTGCCTGTAAGAGTAAGCTCCATTAGGAACCACGTTTGACCATCAGTAGAGGATGTAATGCTTAGATATCATACAGGCGTAAGGTCTGGTATTCAGTAGGCTGACGTCTTCCACAAATAATACATAGAAAGAGCTGTCTGGTGTAACACTATCAACAAATGATAGTTATTTGAGAGGCATTTTACAAGTTGGAAACTAGTAACCCAACGAATTTGTATGAATAACTACTTTGTTTCTTAGCAGGTGATGTTCCGTTGTACTTGCTAACAGCACCTCCCGTTAGTAACGTCCCCAGCTAATAGACATAGACAAAGAAGTTGTTATCCATAATAATTCGTTTGGTTAAAATGATAATTAGACCGAGCTTCTTCTAAATACTTCCGCTTCAACGACGCTTATTTTTTGGCCTATTGCTGTGAAGTGGGTTACAGATATATCTTCGCAGAAAAGATATAAAAAATGCGCTACCTCTCTTCAGTGAAAATTTTCTTTAAAATCTATTCGAAATGTTGTACGATTTTCGTCACGTATAAAATTATTATCGCTTTTTCTTCGGCAATATATCATATATATCTCTAGCCCGTAAACGCCAATGTTTCAGAAATTATACATCGTCGTTGAAGATATTTGAGAAATTATACGTCGTCGTAGAAGATGGGTTACGTTACCTAGTATGTCAGACTAAATTTCAGCGTGTGTCTTCAGTATGAGTAAAACCGCAAGTTTTTTATGTTGTTTCAGCATGATGGCGTTCAGTATCGGGAAGAGGTCCTGTGTCGCGGAAGTGTTCGCTAAGTTCCGGTTGTTCCTATTCATCACGACGCTCGTCCAGCACTTCACGTTTGAAGAGTCAAGGAATAAACCTCCCCCGAGCTGTGATCCGAGAACATTTGCAGGAGGTGTTGTACTCGAGCCTCATGAGTACTGGGTTATCGCGAAACCTCGTGAATGAATTTATTTCCTTTGGTCCATCCTACGAGCTCTTGTTACAGACTGGACAAATATACATAATGAACATTTCACCCGTGCCTAGACATATATCCACCTTCACTGGTTTTGAAGGAAACTACAGATAACCCTACAGGCACATCATATTTAGACCTATATCTCTATAAAAATGAAGCGGGCCTTCTCTCTCGTCGACTGTATGACAAAAGAGATGATTACAATTTCGACATCGTAAACTATCCCGTTCTGGACAGTAATATTCCAGTGGGACCTGCATATGGCGTATAGATATCACCCCTAGTAGCATTTGCTAGATCCTGTGTTAAATGTAGCGATTTTAATCAACGTCACAAAACATTGTTACAGAAACTTATAAAACAGGGCTACTACACCA
This sequence comes from Hanleya hanleyi, assembly GCA_036873755.1. Taxonomy (NCBI): domain Eukaryota; kingdom Metazoa; phylum Mollusca; class Polyplacophora; order Lepidopleurida; family Hanleyidae; genus Hanleya; species Hanleya hanleyi. The sequence continues at coordinate 27,668 of JAVTVY010007699.1, forward strand.
AGCGCCTCCACTCAAAGTTTCTCAAATTTGGCGATACATATCGCATGCTGATAGCAAAATACGAGCGTAGCGTGCAAGATCTATGGCGTTACGTTTCGTAACTTGTGTCTAATTCCGCTTAACCCGGGGCTAGGGGCCGTATGAACCCATGTTCTTCAAGGTGCTCATGGTACTCATATGAGCAGGCACAATCAAAGCTTGACTGAGATACATCATTCTTTAGATGACAACTTTACAACGAATATTATGGATTAAGAATACTGATCAGCGATACGGATTTGATATTTTTGGAACATCATGATGTCTTGCCGGCATCATTGAAAACTGTTGACCGCTTCTCTCTTACAGGAAACAAGCCTATGTTTATGTATACTATGATTGTCTTTTTGAATTTGGTGCTAATACTGTTATATGGAATATGGAATAGGTCTTTGGATTATAGACGCGAGTAGTATATACTACTGTTTGCGACTGATTGCAATTAGTTAATTACTCCCACGCTCGTTAATGTGTGCATGATGACGTCATTCCGGTACTGTCGTCACTTCCGTTATCGGTCTGGAACCGGGGCCAATGAGAGCACGGTAATTTAAATTTGAAATTTAAAATTGAATTGGTGTCGACGTAACTGTGAAATGGGTTACAACCTCGACCAATCGGGTTTACAGAATTATAGGACCGCGGTAAAAAACGATTGTGACTTCGCTTGTCTGGGGTTTTCCGATGAATCATGCGCTTGTGACGCTTTGAATTTGAATTTGAACCAATCAAATACACCGTCACTGTGAAATGGGTTACAACCTCGACCAACCGGGTTTACAGAATTATAGGACCGCGTCCAATCGGTGTATTGCGCACGCTATATAAAAACTGTGGACGGTTGATAGTGTATTAAAGCTCGATAGAACCAGAAAGATGTCTCACTTGGGATATAACGTATACCTCAATGTATGGCCATTTTCTCCCCGGTGAACGCTGGGTATTATTCTACTTTTCGGAGGGGAAAGGCGTTTTTTTTCGATTCTTTTGGACATTCACCGGTGTATTACGGTCGACAATTTGCTTCATTTCTCAACGATAATTGTAATAAAAGTTCATATAATCATAAAACTCTTCAGGGAGAAAACTCGATTACATGTGGACACTATTGTATATATGTCTTACTTCAGCTAATTCGCGGTATATCGCTGCCAAGTATACTGACAGACTTTGAGCAAAACCATTGCCATAATGACTGTTACGTGTTTCAATTTGTGAAACGCTATTTCTTCCATTGTCTGCATAATACCACCGAAATACATTGTAGCTGTTAGCTATATAATCCAACTGTCTGTATAATACCACCGAAATACATTTTTTTGTTCAATACGGCTTGTAACTCAATAAAGTGGATTATGAAACCACACATCTTATACTGCGTCGTCTAATGTGTGTGTGTGTGTGTGTGTGTGTGTGGTGATGGGTGGAGGTTGAGGGGGGTTGAGGCGGAGTGGGAGAAGTGTGGTGATGGGTGGAGGATTGTATGGATGTGGGGGTGGAGGTGGAATGGAGCTGGAGGGTGGTGGTGGTGGTGGAGGGGGAGTGGGAGGTGGTGGTGGTGGAGGCATTGGTGGTGGTGGTGGTGGTGGTGGTGGTGGAGTGGGTGGAGGCATGGGTGGTGGTGGTGGTGGTGGTGGAGGGGGTGGGGGCATGGGTGGTGGTGGTGGTGGTGGAGTGGGTGGAGGCATGGGTGGTGGTGGTGGTGTTGGTGGTGGTGGAGTGGTGGTGTTGGGTGGTTGTGGGTGGTGATGGTGGTGGTGGTGGTGATAGGGTGGTAGTGATATCGAGACGGAATAAGACAATCTTCTTTACCCTTAGTATCGAAAATTATCTCCTTATCAATATCTCCTTGGATTGTGTGGATGTGGGGGTGGAGGTGGGATGGAGCTGGAGGGTGGTGGTGGTGGTGGAGGAGGAGTGGGAGGTGGTGGTGGTGGTGGTGGAGGCATTGGTGGTGGTGGTGGTGGTGGAGGCATTGGTGGTGGTGGTGGTGGTGGTGGTGAAGTGGGTGGAGGCATGGGTGGTGGTGGTGGTGGTGGTGGAGTGGGTGGAGGCATGGGTGGTGGTGGTGGTGGTGTTGGTGGTGGTGGTGGTGGTGGAGTGGTGGTGTTGGGTGGTGATGGTGGTGGTGGTGGAGATAGGGTGGTAGTGATATCGAGACGGAATAAGACAATCTTCTTTACCCTTAGTATCGAAAATTATCTCTTTATCAATATCTCCTTGGATTGTGTGGATGTGGGCGTGGAGGTGGAATGGAGCTGGAGGGTGGTGGTGGTGGTGGTGGAGGAGGAGTGGGAGGTGGTGGTGGTGGTGGTGGTGGTGGAGGCATTGGTGGTGGTGGTGGTGGAGTGGGTGGAGGCATGGGTGGTGGTGGTGGTGGTGGAGTGGTGGTGTTGGGTGATTGTGGGTGGTGATGGTGGTGGTGGTGGTGGTGGTGATAGGGTGGTAGTGATATCGAGACGGAATAAGACAATCTTCTTTACCCTTAGTATCGAAAATTATCTCCTTATCAATATCTCCTCATGTATGTAATTTATGTACACAATACAAACAAAAACTTACCAAAATGGTGCTCGACTTGTTTTCTTTCAGCGACTGTTCATCTCATATACGACGATTTTTCACAAATAAGAGAAGTAGCACAGTACTGAAACCCTAGTTTTTAATACAAGTGTCCAGATACTGTGCGACTTTTGTTTTTGTTTTATTTTTTCTTGATTTCTGTTTTCTTGTGACAGCTTAGTCAGTTGACATCATGATTACATTCAAATTCTGAACACGTTAATACTAATACAAGTATTTATGCATGTGAACTATATTTAAGCTTAATTAAAAAACATATCAAAATTACTTAATGCATGCACTGATGTACACATTTACTCAATAATTACCATACTTATAAAAATTACAGTCTTTGCACGAGACCTTCACAATACGATTCTAATAACAGGTTATACGTGTTGCATTATGCTATTTACATAAGACGTTCAAAAATTATACAGGCAAAATTGAGGCACCCAATATTTACACACAGCTTTCCAGTATAACAAAATTACATTATTTACATATTTAGAGCATTTCCACAAAGTGGATGCTCTTATGTTTTCATGAAAAACGGATCCGCCGGATCCGCCGCCGCCGCCGCCGCGACTTTGAACGCGAATATCTCTGAAACCGTTAAATATTTTTGGGTCAGACTTGGTGTGCTATCTCCTTAGGCCTGAGAAATTTGTCTGGTTGTGTTTCGATACCCGCTGCTCACCACTAGGTGGCGTTGTAGTCAGAGCATAGGTAAACCTTTCTCTGACGATTTTGCCTGAACGGTTTGTCTGATTTCTTTGAAATTTTATTACGATGGTCTTGAAGGATAGGCAATGTGCTGAAAAGGTTTTGGTGTAGCTGGCATAATTATAAAGGCAAGTTTTTTGCATTTCAAAAAAAAAAGTTTTTCGTGAAATGAAAATTCACCAATTCGCTTGGAGAAATATTTAAAAACTGTTCTATTCTAGGTTGCCAAGCATAACTATATGATTGCCGGCATGGTAATTCTCTTTCGGTGTGAAACAAATTGCCATTTAAATGAAAAATCTTATTTATCTGACTTAACGCCAAAACCTCCATAACCATTATCATGATTAAATTTTTCCCCATTGAACTCTTATTTGCCATCTCTCAAGGGCTTTAGATTTCACCCGCTTGTTTTTCGTGGCATTTGGTCATCACTAGGTGGCGCTATAGACATGAATTCAGGTAAACCTCATATCTTCTGAACAACGTGTTTGATTTCCATGAAATTTGGGTATAATGATCTTGCAAGATAGGCAAAGAACTGACAAGATTGTGGTGGTGTTGTGAATCATGGAGACGCATTTTTGCATCTCAAAATAAGATTTTGTTTTCACAAAAATGAAAATTTGCTTCTTAATCAGAGAAAGTAATTCTATTTCGCTGGACATGAATGTAACATTCCTAGTGTTATACATGTACATGTAATTCACATCCCTTGTGGGGCCAAATGGCCATTTTTTTAAATATATGAAATTCTCATGACTGACTCCAATATCTACATTCCCCAGGCCACATCTGAAGAATTTGTTTCATCATGTAGGTTCGTGATATTGTTCATCATTGGGTGGCACTATAGACAGTAAACTTATAGCACATTTTATTGGTATTTCATCTGTTCAGGAAGTTTATTATTGTCAGATGGACGAAGGATTTCAAAGGATAAATTTTTTATTTTTTTTTATTGAATTTGAAGGGCCACCTCTCATAGGGCCCATCAACATAATGCTTGATTTATATCTCATTATACATTCTTTTTTACAATTACTAATTTTATTAACATTATGGTTAAAAATGAATTGAAAGGACTGATGCTGTTAGCGCTGGCATAATCATGTAGCATAGGGTAAAGTCAGCTGAATATATCTATATCTAGGCTATATCAACCCCTGCTTACATATATATTGTAACAAAAATATTAGCAAAGTTTGTGCACGAGTGCTTTTGCCAAGAACAGTAAAATTTGACTGGCATATTATATCTGTGATATTCTATGGTGCGATACCCAAAATGGGCTATACTCTGTGATATTTAAGTTGATACAATTGTGTTACAACCAGCATGCTTGTTAAATTGTCCTGTCCATGTACTTCTGTAGTAACCTTGTTGTTGGTGTTGTTAATGTGAAGGTCTTGTAACACGTTTAACCATTTGTTCCAATGTGTCTTAATGTCTGTATTTGTATGTTCAATTTTATTCATTCTATGTATGCGTTTTTAGCCAAATGTTGGCACAAACTTCACGCAATAAATTATCTATAAGTAAAATGCAGTCAGATAAAATATGTTGCCATCAGTGTATGGTAAGTATGGAGAATTGCAAGGAATCAAGTGGGCTTGAAGTCAGGCCATTTTGTAGGCCTTTATGTTGACCATTCATTCTGTAATGGTTGACTTATTGTATAATACACTTTACATAAGTGGACTAGTACACTGCTTGCGTCAACAAAGTAAGCACTTCATTTTCCAATCAGTGCTTCAAAGATTTTTGAAGTGGAACTTACACATACCTGCTATATGGCACGTCCCAACTGGGAAATGTTTACATGTATCTAATTGAAGTAATCCATTGGAACCACTGATGATTTTCCAATAATATAGAAGAGCAGCAACTCCGAGTAGGGATGACAATTTCATTCTGTATATTTCGCTATTAGTGATCTTCAACAGTGAACAAAGTTACAAACAGCTCCATATGCACAGTATTTTTGCAAGGCATAATGTGATCTTAGCCAATACACATCTATGAATAAGTAAGCCAGTAAATTATGTCCGGTTGGTTGCTGTCATTTTCAGAAATTGTTAAATGTTAAGCAATAACCTGACATCGATCTACAAATGGTGTGATTCAGATGATACAATACACACTTTAATTGATAAAAACAATACATAATCTGCTTATCTGGCAAGAACTAAGTAAACTGCGAATAAATGAATAATGTATGGTGATATAGTGAGTATGTACCTACATTGAATATTTCTACATGTCATGAAGTTTGGATAAGGACTGTAATTTTAAGATAATATAGGTATAATTTTCTTGGCAATCCACATCAGAGTTGAACTCGCATGTTTCATAATTGTATATTCCCATGTCAGTTACAACATTTGTGGAGTGTGTATTGTAACACCTGAATCCCACCATTTGTAGATCACTGTCAGGTTATCGCTTAACATTTTACAATTTCTGAAAATGGCGGCATTTTAATATCTGTCCAACATGACGGACATAATTCACTGGCTTGCCTATTCATAAATGTGTATCAGCTAAGATCACATTATGCCTTGTATATATACTGTGCGTATGGAGGTGTTTGTAACTTTGATCACTGCTTAAGATGCTAGAACTAATAGCGAAATATACAGAATAAAATTGTGTATTGTCTTACTGATTAAAAGAAGTTTTTACACCTCAAGCCGATGCTCTAGGAAGCCTAATTGGACAGCAAGAAGATCGGCAATTTTCAGAGCAAAACCTATAGAAGAATTACTTGCCGAAAAGAACAACAAAAAAGAAGATTTCGTGAAGAAGTGGGGCCATATCGGAAGAAAAGGAATGGAATATCTTATGTAGCATTGTGATCTTTCACGAGCGCTGAATTGAAGGGTGGACAACATCATTTTTATCGAACCGGCCGGTATCAACGGCGGATTTTGGATAGCCAGCGAAAATGACTTGAAACAAAAGAAGCCAACACACGTATTTTCTTATAGAAACCTGGGACGAGTATAATATTCGTCCCAGTAGAAACAAAGATCAATTAACAGCTCTCTATTTTACAACATTCAACAATTTCAGATAATTTAACATAATATCTCCAGGTGGCGACAAAACACTGAAGCCGTGACGGGGGATAAGTAGGCCCCTAACAGAGAAACATTTCTATCATTATCCTTCCATATATCATCCGTTTAATAAACAAAATTGCAGACATCGGACCCTTAGTTAAAGAACAAATCGGCAACCATTTAATTCCCGCAGTGAGCGACTATTGGTCTCAGCATTATTTTCACAATATTTGCAAGACCGTCACACGTTTGTTTCTTGAATTCGCAAAAAGAATATGTCTATCGTTTTTAATATAATAGAAATAATTTGACACTCGCGCAACTATTATGTTTTACACGAAGTTGTTTTTATTTACCATTCAGGAATATATGCTGTTTAGATTTGGTTTAGGTCACATTAACAACTCCATTTTGCGTATGCGTCGATACTGCCGATCTCGCGCATAATGTTGCGTATCTGTTCATATTCATTCTAGCTATTGCCGACCGTGTGCGATCGAATTTAAGTTAGATCGTCTCATTTTAGAATTTGTGGGTGATTGTAAATCAGTTAGAATATCCGATCGTAAATCTCCCGAAAAAATGGGGTCGATCGTAAATCGAAAGATGATCGTATATATGGATCGCTTACCGTAACACATTTAAAATACCACACTACAGCATTCCATATTACAAACATCAAAACAAAGTTTCAAATCAACAAAAGGGTACATATTTATTCTTCTCACAACCGTTTTCCTCTCTGTCACGTGAGGATGTGTCGGAGGGGTATGTGCCCCACACTCTGTCCCATCCTAAAAAAATTTGCCACCCCTAATAGGGGGTGTGCCAAAATTGGGGAGATCTAAAGCCCTGTGAGTACCAAATTATGTGTTACAAAATTATCTGGGGAAATGCTCTTCGCCCGTTTTTCAAACGAGCTTTCATTACAGTATGATTCTATAACAAAGGCATGACGGTTTGTACAGGCACATGCGTTCGAATGCAGGCTTTCAATAACCGAATGGTAAGGTATCAAAATCTGGCTGAATGACGCGTTTTGTGTAACACACCCTGTAGTCTTTTTTCTCTTCTTTGTTTAAGATCTGCATGGTTGATTTATTTCTGCCGATTTTATGTTTGTTGTGCACAGTGATGCAGTGGGTGCACTTTTTACATGCTGCTTTCTTGGGGTTACATGTGCAACCATAGGGGTCGTGCAATTTGACCATGTTTTCCAACGATTCAAAATTGATTTTTTGGCTGTTTGCAAAATTTAGCGTGAATCCTCTGACTTTGCACACTTCCTTGCCCCCTTGTGTGCGATATGCATAATTCTTAGGCCCACCAGAGAGGAACGTCTCGATGACGTCACCGTCCAATTCGTCGGTCAACTGACCCAGATAGGGGCCTTCAGGAGGGTCGTATTCCCCAGGACGGGAAATGAAAAAAATCGAATCGGTGTCAAAGTACAAAACCCTTCTGTCCAACTTTTCGAGAACCTCATATAATTTCAAGCGCGCTAGTGCCGTGGTAAAAGCCGCGATGTACACGTTAGAAGACAGAGTCGCTGGGGTCATGTGCTCTTCGTCGTTCCATTCCAAGAGAATAACGTGTTCATTCATGATATGAAAATCTGCCACTTTTTTGGACTCGTCGAGCAAAAGCTGGTAAAACTCGCTAGGGCTTATGGCAAATGTGTGTTTTCGCAGATTATTGCGTAAACCAAAGCGACCCCATAAACTGTTTAGGAGCATCTTCGAGACTGCCCTGAGCCCCGGATTCTTTTCGATCTTGACAGGATCCAATGTAATGCCTTGGTGTTCTTTGTAATCATCGATATATTTTTGCCTGGATTCCTGGTCCATGCAACGACTCGGATACCCTGAACTTTCCTGTTTGATTTTTAGGAACATGCTGATGTACTCTGTAAAAAGACCAGACTGAGGGTTTTCGCCATCGTATTGAATAGTCTCTTCAAAGTGATAGACTTCGTAGACTTTTTGGATTTTGTACCCTTTTTCTAAAGCCTTGTGCAGCTCTAACGTCACCCACGTACCGATCAGCTCGCGCTGACTGGCGGAGTGGTAACATTCGGCGATACCGTGTTCCATGCATGTGCGACACAGAGGAAACATTAGTTTGCCATTCCATCGATACGGAAGAACTGGGTGATAAAGACCGCGGGGAGGGAGGACCTTGACCTTGGCAAATCCTATGTAGGACTCCAAGGTCGGGTCGAAACCCGAAGTGATGACCTTCGGGTATCCCTTGACATACAAACCAGTAGAATTTATGTACGGATATAAGCTGGTAAAATCAACATATTTGATGCATTCGCCTTCTTTTGCCTCGTAATATAGACGAGTAGCATTTGTGCGTCCACCAAAAAAACATTTTCTGGGGCACAAGCGATCTTGAACCTCATGCTCTTGCGAAAATGCTTTGAGATCTTCATTTTGTTCCAGAGCTTGTTTGAATTCGTGTTCGTAAATGCACCTGTACTGGTACCCCGCGTTTAAAAGGTAAGTCTTTTTACGAAGCGTAGAATCTCTTAACTCTTGCATAGTTGTCCCTGTCTTGGGGTTCAAATGTGTATTTGGGAAACATTTTTGACAAGCATGGTAGAAACACCCTAGGAATTCGTAGCATGTTTTAGTGGTGGCATCGTAACCGTCAATGCGGTAAGGGCCGATTTTCTGCTCACCAGTATTCAGGGCATGCTGCAAATTTAGGGTTTCCCCTTTCAATGAGGCTTGATGTACCAGCCAGTTCAGCCACAGAATTGAGATGCGAGAGAACATGTCACGTGATACGATGCCTTCGGCTGGTACACGAGCAATAGTATCAGAGGTCATGAACAGATGATTGTAAATGGCAAAGGCAACACTTGCCTAAAGTTATGTACCTAAAGGGGTCGACTCCTCTGGGTTCTACATTTTCTTCACCAGGAATGGGATCTGGTGTTGTCAGATCCAGAATCATCTGACGAAATTTGATACAGCATCGTCTCAAAATGGTGACGTCACTGGCGCAGTACAAGTACATCTCCTTTTGAAAGTCAAAGACTTCGTCATTGGCCACTTTTTCAGCGTGCCATTGCAAAACCTCTTTTCGGTCTGAGGGTGTCATGGTCTCAACGCAATAATGTTTGATATCGGGATAAGGCCCCACATACGTTTGATTTTCCGGTATGTTGAATCGATGCGGGAAATGGCCTTTGTGTAACTCTTCTACCCCAAACGTTTTAGGAAAATCGGCCAGTCTGCTCGAAACGAAGTTCAGACTGTCTATGACACGGATACCGAGAGATGGTACCTGCAGGTACGTGATTTTGGCCCCTGAAAGAATGCATGAAGGATTGACCGTGTTGTCAACGAGGTATTGGGTCAGAAAATAATTGTCATAGCCCTTCCCACTGTGACATATAGCGGTGTAATTCCTGTGGCGTTCGTTAAACAGCCAACGGCAGAAATCATCACGAGTTTGTGGACCGGAAAAAACGTGTTCACGCACGCCGCATACCGTACACGGTGTTTTCATGTCATCGTTGCCTATACATGCAGCACAAGATCTTTGAGCAATGCAAAAATTGGGTTCGTGTACACCAGTCTGTTGTACACTTTCAAAATCGAAGAATATCAACTTGCACGAGGGCTCTTTGGCCTCAGCGGGGATCATAAAACACTTGTGGTCACCATGATGATATATATGGCATGCCAAACATTCCATCACCCCGCACTCATGCGCTTCCGGTTTGCGTTTGCAGCACTCAATTACGCGACTACAATTTGGACACTGCCAGAACTGTTGGCAGAATGAAGGCAGGAAGTGCTTATAATTGCCGTCACCTCCCCGTTTACGTTTGAGCGGGTTACGTTTCCGTTCAGCGTGAACACGGTAACACTCTGCATTTCTACAGGTTCGATTGCAATCTTTACACGGAATGGGTTTGCTTCTCTCGCAGTTGAAACGGTGACAAATGTTACATTTTTGGGTACAGCGATGGTAGGTCAATTTAGTGAATGGCTTCGCGCAATAGTGGCAATAATATGGCATTCCATATAAAGCCTTGACATTTGTGATAACTTCGAAATGCTTGTGGTGTAAATAGAGGTACATTTTATCTTTGCGTTCGATTGAGCCCGTATACACGACACGATTCAGCGCTTCTGCCTGTATGACTCTGATCTGAACGTCTAAGGCATTCTTAAAGAGATGAATATCTTTCAGAGAGCATGCTACTTCGGGATTGACACCTACTCTTTGGCAAAGTTCCCTGGCCAGACGTGTTTGCTCCCTGGAATTTCCACGTGCAATGGTTTGTCGCAAAGGCTCTTTTTTCAAATATTGCAAAGCGACAACAATAGCTCTGGATAAACATGACGTGATCATTATTCATAATGCGCACAACACATTTCTTTTTTAAAATAGCCTCAGCAAGACAGGTGGTTTTGGTGCCACTGCCTCCAAAGGGAAGTTCAATAACTCCGACATGAATTTGAAAGGACTCGTGAAATGCGAGCTCTTGTCTGGACTGGATCATTTTCTCAATCAATGCCAAGACATCCTCTACAGACACCTGATCTTTGGGGCGTAGGGTTAAGATTATAGGAGTGTCCAGGCCGTTTTGGTTAATATAGACTCGTACAAATGCATCATCTCGGACGTGGGCAGTGGCTCTATCAATACCAGCTTGGATAGCTGTACCAAGCAGCTGTAAATGCCTACGCCATCCTAAGTTAATAAAGCCTTGTTGCAGTCGAATTTCATAGATGGATTCGCTCGCATTGTATGCCTGTACAAAGCGCCGATTACGCTCTGGTATCACAAAATCATTTCGATGATCCCCCTCTCTGGGTTGCCCCCCTCCCACCTGAACATTTCTTGGAACTGCTTCACACTGTTCTCCCTCCCTCGCCCCAGCATGCACCCCATTTAACGAATCATCGGGTAAACCTCCCACAGCATGCACCTCCCCCACATTTAACGCATCATCGGGTAAACCCCCAATTTCATCTATGATCTCCTGCAACAGATCTCTCTGCTCCCACGAACTACACCCTGGCTGCGGAGAGGACGACATTTCCAACACACTCTTCTCTAGTAAAGCAGCTGCTTCTTTCAGTTCGTCGTCATCCACATCCCTGAAAACAATTTGTTTTATCAGAAGCGCTGTTGGATGAATTTCTGAACAATTGGTTCATGACAGACAGTAACTTTCCCTTCTGTAAAATTTTACGCTTAGTGTGAACAGAAATGCCGTCCTGTGGTAGGATGGCTACTAATCGAGCGTATGGTCTCAGGGCCCTTTTTTGATGAATGGTCATTCTAATTTGGCGTTGCACAAGCAGAGAAGAACAGTAAGAAATGCACTGAATCAATACATCGTCTGCAGTTTGTAAATACGTTCTCGCTAACTGTGGATTCATCCTTTGTAACGTGGCTAGGATTCCAGCTCTCTTGGCAAGTTTCTTCCACACAATACGAGGATCCTGGCTGAAATACATACATGTACATACAATGATTCTCTGTATTGCAAACTTGTTTTGTGTGCACTGAAATGCTATAGTCTATAATCCGTATACAGATAACAAAATAATACTTACTGTAATAATATACGTTCCAATTCGCCAGTTTCGTGAGCGCCAGTTTGATTTTTGTCACCGATAGCTTCGCCATTTGGGTCACCACTATTTTCATTTGTGTCACTGGTACTTTCAGCATTTGGTTCACCACTAAGATCACTTGGATCCTGGCTGAAATACATACATGTACATACAATGATTCTCTGTATTGCAAACTTGTTTTGTATGCACTGAAATGCTATAGTCTATACTCCGTATACAGATAACAAAATAATACTTACTGTAATAATATACGTTCCAATTCGCCAGTTTCGTGAGCGCCAGTTTGATTTTTGTCACCGATAGCTTCACCATTTGGGTCACCACTATTTTCATTTGTGTCACTGGTACTTTCAGCATTTGGTTCACCACTAAGATCACTTGGACCGTCGAGGGGTTCGCAAGTTTTGTCACAGCCCGTTTGATTTGAATCACCAAGAGGTGCGCAATTTGAGTGACCACTATTTTCGTTATGGAGTTCATCACTTACGCCATTTGCGCCATCGACAGTTTCGTTTGTGGCACAGATAATTACGTCATTAAGGTGATTCAATGACTCTAATTTCTCCACGGCTGCTAGTAAAATAATATCATCGTCATTTGTGTCCGTGATATTTTCATCATTTGACTCACAGATGGCTCTATTTGGTTCATAGACAGTTTCGTTTGTATCACAGATAATTGCATCGTTAGGGTGATTAATTGTCTCCATATCCTCAACGGCTGCTAGTAATATAATATCATCAGGATCTACACTTGTTTCATCATTTGGTTCATTGGAAATTTCATCATTAGGGTGATCCGTTGTTTCTACGGCTGTCAGCAACTCGAAGTCGTCGACGTAATCCATCAGGTGACTGTCAGAAATGTCCATTTTGGCTTGGTAAAAAATGAAAATATTAACCAATCAATCAAGTAGGGGTCAAAAGCTCTCAGACCAAACGAAATTTGGACAAAATTGGTCGGTAATTTACCGAGATACTGGAAGTCATGATTAATTACTTAATTCAAGATGGTCGCCAGTCTAATCAACCAATTAGATTTTACCGATGACGCGCAATCAGTCTCAATATCACCGGTCAAAAATTTCAAGTTATTCCAACTAGCAGTTCTCGAGATTTCTTACCGACAATCTACTCGATATAACGTTAAAGATACCTCCAAGGTATTCCATGAATAGTACCATCAACTTTCAAATTAAGATTTGAAGGAACCTTTTAGCGTAGAAACTTATTTTTAAAAAATCACGATTCTTGCATCGCACAGCATCTATTTAACAACAACATTTCAGCCGAATAAATCGACATTGTTAAAATGGGGAAATTTTGATTGGTCGACCACATCATAAACCCAGCATCGATGGTTAAAGAGCCACACTCTGCGATCACGCATACCAAGTTTCGAGCCAATTGGACCATTAGTTATGTAGAAATTGATCATTACGTAGGTAGGTAGGTCAATTCAAGATGGCGGCCAAACCAAACGACCAATCAAAAAAATGTCAAATACAACCACCATATGCATTATGTCTAACGAAGCCATATGCGAAATTTGGACAAAATTGGCCGGTAACTTACCGAGATACGGGATACCCGGTCTGATTATTCAGTCCAAGATGCCCTGCCAAACCAAGGGTTCTCTAAATTTCGTACGAACAAATTTACTGACATAAAATTAAGTTGTTGTTGTAATTTATCTACTGGGGGTTATGCCGTACCATAGAATGTATAGAGATTGACCAAAATGCTTTTAAATCACGTTTCATATTTAACATAGGACATGCATTCAGCTTCTGTGGGAGAAATTATGTATATGTCACAGATAATCTCTCTGAAATTAATAAGGCGATCATGCTGAAATTTCACTGGCATTATACCCGTAATACACTGAATATGTATGCCAAATATCGGAACAATCCGACTCGTCGTTTGTGTAATATCAAACAAAGGCACTTTTGATACATTATGCGATTTTTAGCAATCTTATAGCTTCTGAGAAAAATGAATGACAAAATCTGGTAGAATAATAATAAAAATAATCAAAACAATCTTAGTAAGTCTTCCAAAGAATTGGAAGCATTAATTAGAATTTGGTCATGTATCCACTTATCAGTTTAACGTAATCGACGTACATTGCATCGAAGATAACCAGATTATTTACGACCATACCAAGGGAAACAAACATGTATTACCCTGGCTAATTCTCAAAATCTCTTTGAAAATATTCACCCACAATTGTCAAATATAATGCCCTATAGAATTCTTCTTGAATTTTTCGTGAAATAGATTTATCCTCGATCTGCGTAGTGCGTATCCGTTAGGAAAGTAAAGACCAACCTGTTTGCTTTAAATTTACAATAGGCCCAAATGCGCAAAACAGCAAGTTTGAAGGCCCGTTGTAAGACCGTTCCCTGAGTATCTGGGTATATAATACAACTGGTGCTCAGTTTACAGTACCACAAAGTTCCTCATGGACTTTGCTGGGACCAGTCTACGAAACCAATTCTAGATCTGTCTCTCGACAGGCGTGGTTGCATCGAATATTTGAGGAAAGCGGAACCTCTGATGGCATTAGGATCATGATGCATTCCTCCCTTTATGAAGCGGTGGAGGCTGGGAACACATGTAGCTCAAGAACTGGTTACTGGAATAGGGGTAGCAGCCTATCCAGTGATGGAGTGGAGAGGACTTAAGTCTTGAACGTGATGCATGCCCAGAGCCACCAGCGCGAATGTGTTTTGTACTAATTTGTTACAAATTTCCTCTTTTCGTTAAATGTGAAAAAACTGTAAAAATAAAACAAAATACAAATTTCCAATCTCCAATGAGACGTACAAATCGATGCATCGATGGAAAATAACAAAAACAAATGTTAGAGGGAAAAAACAAAACATTAGGGTTCTACCGAGATTTGAACTCGGATCGCTGGATTTAGAGCCCAGCGTCCTAACCATTACACCACGGAACGAGCATGTATGTCCAGACGTCCGCTTTGTGCTGGACTCTTCACGCTCATGAATATTTATCACATACTACGCTTGCTTCCATTATAAGCCAGGGACATTGTGGTAGCATGTCTCTGGTGCAGCGAGAATGTGAATTAGTGCTGTAGTCTAATTTCCAAACCCGGTCCGCTCCGTAAGCGAAGAGGGCCAGCATTTCTCGAGGAATCACGGTAAATTTTGGTTGGCCCTGAAAAGGGCCGTTGAAAGAGCGACATGCGCTTTTACCGGGATTGAGACCGTTTCCAAACACCGTTTTGATACCGTACGGTATTATCACTCAGTCATAGATGGTTTTGAATTTCGTAAAAGATTTGAACAAATATATATCAATTTGTGTATTTTCAATTCTGGTTTATGCACACCCAAACTGTTTATCGAACTATCTGATTTTGGCTGTTTCTGTCGTGCATGGACACTGGCGGGAAATTCTGTAAATGAATTAGAAGTATTTGTCAAAATATCTTCTCTGAGCGCCTATTTAAGGAGGGGGACGAGCGGTGGGGGTAAGCGAGCGTGTGAACGTACAAAAACATCTCTAGTACGGAGAAAAATGAAAAAAATAATCCAAATACGAAGAACGAAGAAAAAACAATTCGTGAATATTTCAAGTGTGTCTTCTTTTAGCTACCACGCTGTTGAATAATGTTGTTAATGTCAGTACATGCAGCGGAGTAAACATCGTAAAACGTTGGAAATTGTGCACAGTTGACAACATATTTCATTATATAGGCCTACTCCAAAACTGTAACCAAAATAACCCATATAAGTAACGTGGGTGATATTTAAGGACGGTTTTCGGATGTGGATTTATATAAATATTTATAGGCCTATATCGCCATTGGAATTTCAAAATTGGACTACGGAATCGAAGAAGAGGATTTGTGGGGATTTTTTCAGCACGTGTCATAAATGAACCAACGAAAGAAGAAAGTGGATGCAGTTCCAATGCTTTCTGAATGCTAGTAAGGGCCCTTAGTGAGCTTCCAAAAATGGCACCAATTACTGCCCAAGCCAGTCTGCTTGCAAGCTGATGATTGCTCCAATAGATATCCGGCGAGCTGGAGAATGACCTACTGGTTACAGTGATGCTCCTCTCACTTCTTCTTACAGAAGAGCTGAATCCGCTAGAGTTGCGTCCCATCTTGCAGGCAAGCAATTTATACGAGATTGACGGTATGAACGGGAACGTAAATAACGAATCTCACAAAACGAGGAACGCAAATTATAACTTGATGGGACAGAGAATTAAAAATAGGAAAATACGATGAACGTGGAATACGTCCAGAATGTGTATACGCAAAATTAGTTTTTCTCAGAACTGAGAACGGATAATGAAAATTACTCGATTCCGAGCAAAATATTGCCCAGACCCGATGTCAGAGGAGTGCCATTCATCGGCTTATAGAAATGGTTTAAGAAGGAAGTTATTTCTACATACCCATAACCATAAAATTCAATTTATTGAAAAAATTAAGAAAAACAAATAGAACTGCAAGCAGTTAAGATGGCTTCCATATCTAGACTGTTGTTGCAATTGCGATAACATTGTTTCATGCGCAGAAACATATGGTGTACGTTGTTAAAAACATGACACAAATTCAGAAATGGATTTAGAGCTTCAAAAAACACCTTTTCCTGGTCAGCAGGATATGGGAAACAGGTTTATAGCCTTTGTTTGCGCCCTAGATGGCTCCTTCATCGAACCGAAAATGTTAGTACGTTAAAATAGGTACAGAAAACTGTCCCTAGAGTCCAGAAGAGACTTGAATGGAGAAAGTGGTGCTTGGAAATTAGTCGCCCCGAAATAGCGCTTCTCAACTTTTGCTTTTGTTGAGTATAGTTTCAGCCATAAGCTCAGACCTATTCAAATGTCACGTTCTATAATACCTCTGAAATTAATAAGGCGATCATGCTGAAATTTCACTGGCATTATACCCGTAATACACTGAATATGTATGCCAAATATTGGAACAATCCGACTCGTCGTTTGTGTAATATCAAACAAAGGCACTTTTGATACATTATGCGATTTTTAGCAATCTTATAGCTTCTGAGAAAAATGAATGACAAAATCTGGTAGAATAATAATAAAAATAATCAAAACAATCTTAGTAAGTCTTCCAAAGAATTGGAAGCATTAATTAGAATTTGGTCATGTATCCACTTATCAGTTTAACGTAATCGACGTACATTGCATCGAAGATAACCAGATTATTTACGACCATACCAAGGGAAACAAACATGTATTACCCTGGCTAATTATCAAAATCTCTTTGAAAATATTCACCCACAATTGTCAAATATAATGCCCTATAGAATTCTTCTTGAATTTTTCGTGAAATAGATTTATCCTCGATCTGCGTAGTGCGTATCCGTTAGAAAAGTAAAGACCAACCTGTTTGCTTTAAATTTACAATAGGCCCAAATGCGCAAAACAGCAAGTTTGAAGGCCCGTTGTAAGACCGTTCCCTGAGTATCTGGGTATATAATACAACTGGTGCTCAGTTTACAGTACCACAAAGTTCCTCATGGACTTTGCTGGGACCAGTCTACGAAACCAATTCTAGATCTGTCTCTCGACAGGCGTGGTTGCATCGAATATTTGAGGAAAGCGGAACCTCTGATGGCATTAGGATCATGATGCATTCCTCCCTTTATGAAGCGGTGGAGGCTGGGAACACATGTAGCTCAAGAACTGGTTACTGGAATAGGGGTAGCAGCCTATCCAGTGATGGAGTGGAGAGGACTTAAGTCTTGAACGTGATGCATGCCCAGAGCCACCAGCGCGAATGTGTTTTGTACTAATTTGTTACAAATTTCCTCTTTTCGTTAAATGTGAAAAAAAACTGTAAAAATAAAACAAAATACAAATTTCCAATCTCCAATGAGACGTACAAATCGATGCATCGATGGAAAATAACAAAAACAAATGTTAGAGGGAAAAAACAAAACATTAGGGTTCTACCGAGATTTGAACTCGGATCGCTGGATTTAGAGCCCAGCGTGCTAACCATTACACCACGGAACGAGCATGTATGTCCAGACGTCCGCTTTGTGCTGGACTCTTCACGCTCATGAATATTTATCACATACTACGCTTGCTTCCATTATAAGCCAGGGGCATTGTGGTAGCATGTCTCTGGTGCAGCGAGAATGTGAATTAGTGCTGTAGTCTAATTTCCAAACCCGGTCCGCTCCGTAAGCGAAGAGGGCCAGCATTTCTCGAGGAATCACGGTAAATTTTGGTTGGCCCTGAAAAGGGCCGTTGAAAGAGCGACATGCGTTTTTACCGGGATTGAGACCGTTTCCAAACACCGTTTTGATACCGTACGGTATTATCACTCAGTCATAGATGGTTTTGAATTTCGTAAAAGATTTGAACAAATATATATCAATTTGTGTATTTT
>JAVTVY010007700.1:0-46143 GCA_036873755.1 Hanleya hanleyi
TGGTCCTGATGAGGGATTGTAGTATAGAGAGTCGAGAAATCCCATGTGGATACATGTCTGTACGGTATGTGACCTTTAGCATCAAGCTCTTCCGTAAGACATTTTGAGTTTTTCAATATCCACATATACTCAACGCCAGAGTTCTTAGAAATAGTGGCGCAATACCTTTCCCAAAATGCTTTTACCTCCTGAAGGGCCCGCATTTATTGCAAAATGAGACCGGTTTGAAGATGGAAAAGAAACACAAAATTTCAGCGGGTCTGAGCAGGCACACTGGCTCAGTGTGAAGATTTCGGTGACGTCCGCGCCCTCATACGGGCGCTCTACGGTTATACTATAAAAAGCGCGCAGTGTCTCGTCTGCTATCCACTCACTTCAACTGCATCATGGCTAATCCTAGTAGACGGTCACTTTTCAACGCAATGAACAACGGGAGTGTCGACCGAAACTTTCAGGGTGACAATTCGAGACGGAGAACAACAACAATATCCTAGAGAACGGATTCGCTCGAGCGGAGAAGACAACGAACATGTTACAATCATTACGAGCTTGCAGCGTGTTGCTGAAGCTCAGATTGCTGAAGCTTTGAGGATGAGAGGCGCACAACAAGATAGAGAAATAAGGGACGCTGTGCGGGAATAGATTGATGATGATGAAACAGACGATGAAGATGTACACGGAGAGTTGGAGTGGTTAAACAGTAGTAGACCCCCAGCAACTACAGCGTCGACTCAGGCGGCTATCACAACGACGGCTACCACAACGAGGGGACCGCAACAGGAATGACAACACCATCATCAGAGATCAGCCGTCTGAGCCAACAAATTGACGAAAAGTCTAAACTACGCCTACAACTGGCTAGGGAGCAGAAGAGATCCACCTGTACCGTGTGTCAAGACGATGAGACGATGTACGCCTTTTTTCCTTGTGGTCACCTGTGCCTAGCGGGCTCGTGCCAGTGCGCAGAGACAGAGGAGCTTCATTTGAAGATACGATGCCCTCTGTGTCGGGGATGGGTATCAGGCATCAAAAAAATATTCCGGCCGCAACAGTGTGATGACCAACCCGCTGTTCTTTCCCAAGGCCCTTATTAGGGCCACCTAATTACACCCGAAAGGGAGGAAACTAAAAGCACAAAACACCAGCTCCCACACCAATACCCCCTCTGCATAGAGTGAACACTAACACACATTTGAATTTCTAATATTTTTTAGTAATACAGTAGAATGAACATAAGGTCTTCACCACAGTAGACTCTTGGTGTTGAATTTTTTTAATACAATTATACGCTATCAAGGCGCTCAAATGAACATAGAATGAACATAGAATGTAGGAATACGGTGATGTCTGAATTTTCAATATTTATGCAACAAGACTTGTGTGAAATGTTCAATATTTATGAACTCGTCATTGTCTTTCTGCCCCTGGTGCACGTATATGAAGGTGGCAATCTGTTCACGTCGAATTCTGGGTGGACAGGCAGCTTGCAATGCCTCGGCAATTTGCACCTCGTTAACGGCCTGTAGTCCCTCAGTCATCAGCGCGTCTGATGGTATACTATTGTCCATACACGTATGCGTGTTGAAGAGACAGTGCTTGTTCCCACAGCCTGCACATTGCTGGATACGCAAGTGTCGAATGCGGGGTCTGAGATGATCCAGGAATGTGTCGATGTACTTCTTATAAATATACTGAGTCACCTGGTCAGACAGGACTTCATGAATTTCACCTGTGAGACTCTCCAGCTTCCGCCACGCAGGTATTTGCAGGGTGACGCCCTGAGGTAAAGGAATACGCTTTTCTCCTCTCAACTTCCATTTACGAATATGCACCAGCAGCATGTTGTTGAACGTAGAACAGGTGAGGAAGATGTCGTCACCCACATAAAATTTCGCTTCGTCGCTCCCCTGGTGGTCAATGACCGCATCGACGGCGTAATAAATGGCCTGTACTCTTATCCAGGTGTCCAACGTCAAGGCGATATGCTTAGGTGGTTTGTCGTCCCAGGTCGGTGCGTTAAAATGCACTTCCTCTTCTTTGACACTCACAGTTAAATAGGGAGAGAGCTCCCAAGTGTTCGTCTGGGCCGCCTGGTAGGCCTGCTGGATAATGTCATTGATCTCCTGCACAGACATAGGAAGTAGCACCTCTTCCTTCGCTTGCTCAGGCACTTGCTGGGGCACTGGCTGAAGCACTTGCTGAGGTATTTCTAAAGGTGTTAGTCGGGGACGTTTGGCAGGTGGACCGGGTTTGGCAGGTAGACCGGACTCTTGGTGCGTACGTTTGGTAGCTGTACGCCCTTCGGCGATGTCCATGTCCATGACTAAGATATTATCTTCTGAATCCTGGGCTTGAAGTAGACCTGCTATTCCTTCATTTCCCGTCTTCTTCAGCGCCTCCACGAAGGCTTGAAATGCTAAGGAGCCATGGCATTGTATGAGGCCGATGAGGGCTCTGTTTCGTGCCATATAGGTCTTCTCCGCCATGATCTCTACCCCCATGTGTTTAATGATTATGTTTTCCACCATGAGCAGGTCACGTATATCGGCCACATGCTGCATCTCATCAACGATATGGATACGGTGCTGCAGAAGCTTAGCTCGGTGGGATGACTCCATGACTGTTGGCTCAGGCTGGTCAGGTCAGTAGCTGCTATGGTGAGATAGACTGGTGAAGTTGCACTGGTGAGGCAGGCTGGTGAGGCAGGCTCAGGCTGGTCAGGCTGGTGAGGCAGACTGGTGAAGCAGGTTGGTCAAGCAGGCCAATGAATGCAGCAATGCCCTAAAAATTTCCACTTTTATACCTTTTTCGTGACATTCGTGTGTTTTCGGTGACCTTCGTGTGTCTTCGGTCACCTCCGTGTCTCTTCGGTGACCTCCGTCACTCTTCGGGCACCTCCGTGACTCTTCGGGCGCCTCCGTGACATCTTCGGGCGCCTCCGTGACATCTTCGGGCACCTCCGTGTCTCTTCGGTGATCTCCGTGACATCTTCGGGCACCTCAGTGACATCTTGGGGCACCTCCGTGTGTCTTCGGCCACCTCCGTGTCTTTTCGTGGGAAGTAACCGAAGAGACTCGGAAGTGAACGACATTGTGGGAAAAAACTCCACTTGTCTCTTCGGGCGCCTCCGTGACATCTTCGGGTGCCTCCGTGACATCTTCGGTGATATCCGTGACATCTTAGGTGACCTCCGTGTGTCTTCGGGCACCTCCGTGACATCTTGGGGCACCTCCGTGTGTCTTCGGCCACCTGCGTGTCTTTTCGTGGGAAGTGACCGAAGATCGGACCTGACCGAAGAAGAAACACGGTGACCTCACCGAGGAGACACGGGCCTGACCGAAGAAACACGGAGATCACCCAAGAGACACGAAGATGAACAACATTGTGGAAAACCCCCACAACGGAGGTGACCGAAAAGACACGGAGGTGAACGACATTGTGGAAAAACCCCACAGACAGGTCAGTACATATCCTATCATGTTCCCAGGTCACGCTCCATTCACCCAGACCGGAAGTGACGTCATACCTACAAGAGCGCCCCTGGCGGGAAAAAAAGAAACCAAGAGTTACCTCCCTGGAAAAGCTGACTCGAAATCCTCTTACATTACTACTGCTATTTGTCTGCTGATTATAAGAACTGTCTTCCTTGGACCACATAGGTGGTTCATTGTAACTACGAATTAAGATCTGTTTCTTTCATGAACACTGACTGCTCATTGTAGTGTTTACATGATGGCCTGTGGAACTGTTTCGTATATTATCTTTTGTACCACGATCGACGTTTCCAGTAAATAAACAACAGTTTATCCTTACAGCAGAGTCTGGTCTCTTTTTAACTCCATGGGCTGTGGGTTGATATGGAGGCCATCTGCCTCGGGTGGAAAGTCGAACGACCCCATAACATCAACCAACCCGTTAAAAAGTTCATACTTTGACAATTATGTTGACAAAGTAAATGATAAAAAAAAAAAAAAAGTTCTAAAGCAAATGTTTTTTCTAACATAGTCTTTGTTGTAGCAGAGACAATATAGTATTTTAAGATACTTTCCAATCTTGGAGATATACTTGCATGAGACAAGGAATGTGACAAGTAATATTTCGGTATAAGACTTCACCACAGTCACACAGAATACACCCAATATTAGAGACTCTTTTCTATTACACGACTTTCGAATCATTGCCACTGCGTCATCCCTTTAAGACGTCTTTTATTTCCGATAGAACATGTCTGATCGATAAATAATTTTGGAAATTTTAACCCTAAGATTGGAAATATCACTACTATATATAGTCAAAGAACAATTGGAGAAAGTGTTTTTGTTTAGGCCTACTCTTAAACTGAATCAGACTTTTTATCCAGTGGGTAAAGAATAACGCAATTTTCTCCGTTCGGATAGTGGAAATGATTATCAGTCAAGCCTTCTCTCGGAATTCCCGTGAAGAGGTCGAGATATTTCATTCATCAGGATGGCTTGTTGAGAGGATAAAGTATATTATTTGAACTTCCACAAACCTTCACTCAAGACAACTATTAGTGCGTATTGCCTGGTCGCTAGTTCGAACAAAGATGCCCCCAAGCTATGCACAGTAAAGCACATCAAAATAATGAAAATACTGGAAGATACAGGCTGCAAATCGTATTCTTAAAAGCCATAACGATAATTGAATATATTTTTTCTTATAGAAATAAAAACTCTAGTTGAAAAAAAAGAGGAAGAAATGAATTACACCATCCTGTTAGAATTATCTAGGCAAATTCTTTTCTGGATCACAAAATTTTGCCAAAAATGATATTTTCTTTTAAGTCGATGTACAGTATTAAAGCTAAGAAGAGTTTAAGTTGTCGCCCTTTACCAGAACTCTTCAGAAAGAAAGAAAAAGAGGAGAACGACGGTGCCCTGAGTGAGAATGTACCGGCGAAAACTTTTAGCTTTGGATCATGCAAATCCAGATTCTTTTAATGTTAGCGGTGCGTAGTTATCTTTCGATGTGTTTCGGTCGATTTTGATATGTGATTTTTCTGTCTTTAATTCTTTCAGGGGGTCAAAAGTCACCAGTTTCGGACCGTGTGCGGTTGTCTTTTACCTTATTTGGTGTCCAGTTTTCGTGTTTATTGAACTGAAGTACGATACCTAAAATTTGTTTCACTTTCATCTTTCTATCTGTAATAGTAGTCTGTGTATAATGTCCTAATATACGTGGATGTAGATTTTTAACGCGTTAAACCACGTTACCAACAGTCGGGAGTAAGTCCGACATATGAAAATCAGTTATTGCACAACATGTGTGGCTGTCACGTGGATCATGGCACAACCTAACATTACAACACAATGTATGTTTGGGGATTGACACACAACGTCCATGCAGGTATTGTGCAGGCTATTTGAAGTTCTCCTTCAAATATAGATATATATATAGGTACTCCAAAACTGGTCTGCGCAGCTCACCTGAGTTGGTTGAAATGACGGGCTGATTAGCAGTCTCAATGACGTCACCAATGGCCAGCTAAATACTCGCGAAACAGCAAAACCCGATGTATAACTGTGGAGTTGTACTATCGGTAATTCAGAATGCTGAGTCAAGCTGTTTGACCACACAGTACTACTTTGATAGTATTGGTAAATACTGGAAAAGATAATGCAAAATTCGTTCCCACAAACGGCCAATTTCTAAAACAATTTTATAAAGTAACGAGAGTAGAACAGTTCATTATTTCCATTCATCTCGGAAATTCTCGAAGAAGTTGCTTGCATGCCGTCTCCCGGGGCGACGTCAAATCAAAATGGCGGCATGGCTGCATCAGGTTTTTCGAGACCTGCCGATCTATTGTTTGATAAACGACAACAAAGCCACGTGGCTGCTCTGATTTCTATGAAACACTGATTACTCCTGACAAAAGACAAAAGAAATTAAAGTAATCTCCCCTGTTTCTATGGTGCAATCACCAGGTGGCAAAGTTTTTCAAATAACGGAAGTGACCATTGATCAGCTGTAGCAGCTTGGTGAAGTCTGGCTCCCACAAAAAAGACTTTATAATACTACCAGAGATTTAATATTTCTTGACGATGATCTGCTATACCCATTCTTCCTACTGGTGAGATTTTTAAATATCTGCAGTTTAAATTTTGGTCCTTGTGAGTCCCTAATATATATGTACGGTAAATATCTTTTTGCTCCCACTCTCTCCCATCACTGCATCATGCGAGTGAGTGAGTGAGTGAATAGAATTTAACGTCGCTTTCAACAATATTTCAGCTGTATCACGACGAACCAACTAAGCACCACCCAGCCCAGTTGTGTTCCTGCTACTTCACACTGCATGGTGCAGTTCATTTTGTCCCCAAATCTAATCATGTCTAACTAAGTCACTCCAACATAAAATCGTCGCTATATCCCTTAGTAAGTTATGGAATTCTACCTGATTTAATGATTTTTTTTAATTTTTTTTTATTCAGATGTGAAACAGTACAGGAACACAATCATATGGTTAGAAGATCAGAAAATCCGCCACTATAAAATTGAGGAGCGTGTGGGCCTAAGAAATGTGGACAGTGCAGATTGGCAGACATCATTTGAAGCAGTATGTTGTTACGGTCATAGTCACGTTGTGAACAATCGACTGACCTGATAGAGGGCTAACAATCAAGGTGCTAAACAGACTCCTTCTATGGGGGTTTCTCCATTTTTTACCCCTCGGGCAAAAGGGGTATTGTCGTCGTCAGCGTCGTCTGTCTGTCTGTCTGTGTACACGATATCTCAAGAAAAAATATAGCTAGGCATTGTAATTCATAACACATATGTATCGGGGTGAAGGGTCAGAAGCCTATTAAAAATGACTGACCTTGACCTATTTTATCAAGGTCAAATTCTAGTGTTGGCTATATTTTTTGAAGGATTAAAGCTAGGGTCTCCAAATTCTTATTGTATATGCAACTGGTGATTGACTAAGTAAAAGCCTATCCTAGTTAACTGAACTTGACCTATTTTTATAGGTCATATACTGTTTATTATGATATAACATGAAAAAAATAATGGTAGGCTTTCCAAATTAATACTATGTATACATCTGGAGATGGTCCAGAGGTGTACTCAAGATGACTGACCTTGACCTAATTTATCAAGGTCAAATTATAGTATTTACTATATTTTTTGAAGGATTGATTCTAGGGTCTCCAAATTCATATTACTTATGCAACTGGTGATTGACTAAAAACCTATTCCAGTTGACTGACCTTGACCTATTATTTCAAGGTCATATACTGTTTATTATGATCAAATTAATACTGTGTATACATCTGGCAAAGGTCCAGAGGTGCAGTGAAGAGGACTGACCTTAACCTATTTTATCAAGGTCATATTTTAGTATTTACTATATTTTCATAAGGATTGAAGCTGGGGTCTCCTAATTCATATTATCTTATGCAACTGGTGATTGACTAAAAGCCTATCCCAGTTGACTGACCTTGACCTATTTTTTTCAATGTCATATACGGTTTATTATGATATAATATGAAGAATATAGCTAGGCTTCCCGAATGAATACTATGTGTACATCTGATGATGCACCAGAGATGTGCTGAAGATGACTGACTTTGACCTATTTTATCCTTGACCTATTTTATCCAGATCAGATTCTATTTAGTACAATATTCCATGAAAGATTATATCTACATTGTCCAAGTTTATACCACTTATGGCTGGACCTGTAGTCTATTGATGAATATCACTGACCTTGACCTATTTTTAGAAGGTCAACTTCTATATGTTAAGTCTAAGATCTCCAAATTCATGTTTCCTATGCAATTAAGTTAGAATTGACCTGAAAATTGTTGAAGATTACTGAAGTTGATCTATATTTCCAAGATAAAATTACCTGATTTGATGATGAGCTATAAATAAGAGTATATTTAGAGCTAAGAATTCGGTCATGCTCTACCAGAACCTCAGTGCAAAATTTTTCCCCTCAATTAAGGCCTTGGCAAGAGCTGAACTACAGTCAACCCTACTAGATCACATTTTTGTTAATCTAGTTTTAAAAATACACTGAAGATTATACAATGCATGATTGCTGGGTATAGACAATAACTGATAGCTGAGGGGTATTGAAGCCCAATGAGCTATTTTTTCCAGTTTCACTACAGTTTCAACAAACTTACTTCATGCACCAAAGACACCAATGTATAGGTGTTTCAAATTAATTAAAATATTCATCTGACATACTTCAATTACCGTACTACAAACACTTCAACACAAGTGTAATTGATGGGGGGATATCTATTGTCAAAGTGTTTGCAATAACTAGAGCATGTCAGGTAAAGATTTTAACTCTTATGAATTTCCTATACTCTGGTATCTTTAGTGCATCTTAAATTTTAGTGGGAATGGAACTAAAACAGGAAAACTCACATAAAGGGTGTCTGTTTAGAGCCTAGATTGTTGGTCCTGTGATAGAGGAGGAATGACTTTAGTCCCAGCTGGTGAAAATCTATTCCTCAATTGCCATCGACAAAATCTTTTCATGCCTTCTATGATGGAATGTTTTGGGATCCAATTTGTCAAGGTCGGTCTGCCTGGTGTTTGCCTTCAGAGCAGCTCACACTAGCCAGGTACTAACTCAAGTATCCATATTATGCAAATTTTACCTGAAAATTGCGACTCTTAAGACAGTACTCTTGTCTTTGTTGTGTTTATATATAATCCTATTTAGGTAATGGTATGATGACAGAGGTTATCTGTTCAAACATTGCTAATGCTGAAACTGATGTTACAAGAATACAATATTGAATGGTGAAAATAAAGTAGTAGCGTTGAGATCCAAGTTTTTCTGTTTTCCTGTTAAGCCTGTATCCAGTTCATATAATGTTGAGAAATTTATTTTGGTTTTAGTTTTTGAAAGACCTGAACTGTCCATACGATGGCAGTGATCCACCAGCTGTTATGGACTGGCTGCTGGGTTATGCTGTGAGGCTGGAATATGGAGATAATGGTATGTTGCACATAAATAATGCCATATAGATCATGTAGAGTAGTTTCACCTTCTATATATTCTTTGAGTTTTATGTTCTCCACTTTCATCATGGTAAATGCGTTGCTATAATAAATACAATTGCCTTGTTAACAATCCATCGCCTCAAAATTTTGTCTTGATTTTTCATCAGTCAAAGTGAGTCACTTCCAAATCTAGGAGTACTCTATTCTATCATTTTATCAACTTATCTGACAAAAAAAAATTAAAAAAAATGATCACCCCATTACTGTAAGGTGGGTATATCCAATACAGTTATGAGGTCCCTTTTATGTGCTAGTTCAGGCATTCTTATTGAATATTTTGGGCTAATAATTCATTCAGTTTTGATTGATTCATTCTTTCATCTTTAGACCTGTAAGCTTCTACTGACATTGCAACAACCTCTGACTATTTTACCAGAAAGCTTGGTGCACATTCCAATTTAGTCTTTATTGAGTATGATGGACACACAAAGCGTTAATTTGTGATAGAAAATCGATCCCAGTATATCTCAAAGAAGAATGTGGAATGCTCAACTTTTTATCGAGCCTGTAGCTTTAACAAGTAAATGTTAAAGTTTGATCCTAAGGCCTGCCCGACCACCGAACCCTCCTATTTCAGATGCTTGCATCGGGCTACACATACTGAACCCATCCACTACCCTGGGGGAGCATGTCCCCACCCCTGGGACCCCAGGACCAAGTAAATGTTAAAGTTTTGGACTTAGAAAATTTCTGTCCACAGCATCTCGGCTTCAACTATATCTCCTAAACTAAGGCTAACCCGACCCCCTGAACTCTCATCTATTCCAAATGCTTACATCGGGCTACAGATATTGAACCCATGCATTACCCTCGGGGAGCATGTCCCCACCCCTGGGACCTCAGGACCTCAGGACCAAGTAAATGTTAAAGTTTTGGACTTAGAAAATTTCTGTCCACAGCATCTCGGCTTCAACTATGTCTCCTGAACTAAGACCATCCCGACCCCCCGAACTGTCATCTATTCCAAATGCTTAGATCTGGTTACACTTTTTGAACCCATCCACTACCCTCGGGGAGCATGTCCCCACCCCTGGGGCACCGAGCCCCACCCTCCATCTCTTAAACTAAGCTTCGCCCGACCCCATACGCATATATAGTCTGGGAGCTTAGATCATGCTACACTTATTCAACTTATCCACTACCCTCGGGGAGCATGTCCCCACCCCTGGGGCACCGAGCCCCACCCTCTATCTCCTAAACTAAGCTTCGCCCGACCCCATACCCATATATAGTCTGGGAGCTTAGATCATGCTACACTTATTCAACTTATCCACTACCCTCGGGGAGCATGTCCCCACCCCTGGGGCACCGAGCCCTACCCTCTATCTCTTAAACTAAGCTTCGCCCGACCCCATACTCTTGTATATTCGGAGAGCTTAGATCATGCTACACTTATTCAACCCATCCACTACCCCAGGGAGCATATCCCCACCCCTGGGGTACTGAACCCCACCCTATATCTCTTAAACTAAGCTTCGCCTGACCCCATACCATCATGTATTCAAGTAGCTTACATCATCATACACTTATTCAACCCATCCGCCATCTACACTTATTCAACCCATCCACTACCCCCGAGAGCATGTTCTCACCCCCGGGGGCATAGAGCCACACCCTCTATCTCTCCTATACCCTCATATATTCTGGGAGCTTACATCATTCTACACTTATTCAATGCATTGCCCGACCCCATACCCTCATATTTCAAATTTTATATCTCTTATATGTGAAACTAACCTACTATTAGGTATGAGATGTAGTGTACATTGTATACACACACACACAACAGATGACCTACAATATATACTTTATAGTAATTACTTATAGTAATACATGTAGTTTGATGACATTATTTTGTTTCAGGAGTACAATATTAAATAACCCGGCGGGGGAATCCCGCAGTATTGAACCTCTATCAGTTTTGAATTTCGTGTCGCCTTAAATGAAGGACAAAATTCCCTTCAATTTTGCTATCAAATCATTCTATTCCGCATCATATGATTTAGCTTAAAGCTTTTACATGAACCATATTTGTGTCCACACATTTAACTTATTATATTAATTAAAACAGAGTTTGTGATGTCCCAGTTTTACCAGTGCACATTATTATGTAGCATTACACATGTATGATTGAAAACATTTGTCATTATATTCTTGTATTTGCATACAAAGGGGAGGGTTCACCCACAAGGCTGGTGTCCCATTCCATACTGTAAATGATACCTCTACTCCAACTATTACATTGTTAATAGCTCTGTCAGAACAGGGATTATATAATTCACGTATCATGACACAAAGTTACACCAAGAAGTTCCGTGGTCCAAATTGCACGGTCAATTGTCCCTAACTATGCGCTGTATATGCTTACTTTGAAAAAGAAATGTAATCTTTATTTCAAGTTTTATAATATAGTTTCTTTTAATCCAACCTCAACATCACTGATATAGAACCCATATTTCTATGTATTGTCTTTTCAAATATGTGCATTGCCAATGATGTGCAACCTCAAATGATGTGCCACCCTAAAGGGCTCGATCTTTTTGCGAAGCTGCATGTTTAAAAGAATACTGTTACAATGTGCTATTTTGAACCAGCATGGCCTCGTTTGTTACTGGACAAAGGTAATTGGCTGAGAGTCATGCACATGTAAGCTGTGAGCCACCTTTTCCAACCCCAAATCAACCAGAAGCTATACCAGGTATATCTTACAATGGGAGCTACTCTGATGCCATAATAATGGATTTATTATGAAACATTCCTGGAAGGTATTCCTAGATTTGTTTTTAATCAGTTGTTGTGTACATACATTGTAAAGCGATTGTTAGATTATGTTTAAAAAGAAAACCGAAAATGTGAATGTGGTTTCTGCATTTAATCTGCTTAACTTGCATTGGCATCCCGATCTACCGTTCAATCATGAACTTCAAATAATGACATTCTGTTTGCTATTTGACAGTGGATAAATATAAAGGAGCCTCGGCTGAATCGGCTGTTTCTTCGAGTGCTAAACCTGTGGGAGCCGTATCCAGTAATCCCCTTGATAACCTGGACTGTAAGTAGTCTGACCCTATGCATGCTAAGGGTTGTCAACTTGTATATACTTAATCATTGTGTTCATTAAAGGTGAACTGCAAAGCTTTTAATTTTATCTAAATTGTTGCTTATATACATCTTGTCTTATGTGACATAACTTTTATACGTTTTTGGGGCAAATATAATTTGCAAAATTGTACTAATAACAATATTTAAGTTATCCTGTTATAAATCCGTCTTGAAAACTTGCATCGCTTGTCTCTCTTGGTTTGTAGAACGTTATGACGTTATAGTGGCCCCCTTCATTCAAGTTTTATTCAAATGTGACATCTTGCTACGTCAGATGAATGAAGGAGGACCACTATAACGTCATGACGTTCCAAAAACAACGGGAGGCAAGCGATGACGTTTTTAAAAGTTCTGGTTCTCGGTATAAGTTTTGACTTCTCATATACCCAAAATAAAACAATAACCCACAGAACTATTACCACAGATAATTGTAACAACTATAGAAGTTCTTGTTTTATGACATTTTAACAGAACATTGGAAAGCTTTTCAGTTCACCTTTAAGTCATTTCCCCACTTGTCCAAAATTTAATGCAGCTGCACCAGTAGTACTGGCAAGTCTCTTTCCTATCTCTTCAACATAGGAAATATTTCAATCAATGATACCTGGACTATTTTTGATTTGCAGTTGCTAAAATTATCATAAATTTAAGCATAATTCAATTGTCCTTTTTGGCATGGTAGGATAATTTGAACCATAGTTATAATATTTAAATGAGTTATCAATATTTAAAAATTCACCCATGTTAAAGAGATAGGAAAGGCAGTTGATGAACAAACTGCTGTGAACTGCTGTCTCAATGCATCGGCACAGATCTATTGTAAAAGGACTAACTTGAATGTTGTGCAAGTGGGTGATACCATTGGCTTGAAAGAGAACACTGTCATATAGACCTGAATATATTACAGTATAACCGTTTTATTGGAAATGCTGCTTAATCAAATTGCATGTTAAATAACACAATATCACCAGCCGACTATCACTTCTCTGGTTAAAGGGTTTTTTTTGTCTCTTTTTTTAATATTATGGATAAATGCATAAAACTTTCTTGGATTTTGGGTATGCAATTAGGAGGGTTACACTATATAAATGGAATGACATTGTGTCTCTGTTTCTCAAGCTTCCATATCTTTCAAGAATGATAGTAGATTTATATAAATTGATGGATGCGATAGTAAACATAAAACTATTTGTATTCTAAGGCTGAATATATTGAGCATGAATGTAAGTACTTATGTTATTAAATATAAATGGAACATCACAGGCTATCATATAGTTTCTTCATATTCCAGTTGACGATCCAGATTTTAAGGCTGGAGTAGCCTCCCTTTCCCAGTTATTACAAGTCCCGCCTCACTCAGATCATACAGAGGTCCTCAAGGTATGGTAAGCCTTCGATCAGTGCTTTTGCGGAAGAGTTTCTTTTAGAGTTCACAGTATTAAAGCTGTAATACTTACAGAATGTCTCCTTTATTTGCTGAATACATGGTTGGCATATGTATGAAGTACAAGGTAAATTAGATATAATAAATGTGTTGTGGAGTACATCTACCAAGACAATAGACATAAAGAAATCAAGCCAGTGAGGGTACAATTAAAAAAAAAAAAAAAATTCAGAAAAATCTGGGTATTGCTCGGTAATTTTTTTTGTGCAGGTGTATATATTTTTTCAATGTTCCTGCCAACCATATGATTGGGTAAATGTACATGGTTCATTTTCATTTGCTTCTGCCATATGATGCCTTGTAGATGTGTACATGCTATTGGTGACAAAATATTATCTTTCTAATTCTCGTTTTTGAAAAACTCATAAAAGGATTTAATTCACTATGTCTTGATAATAGCGAATAGCTTGTCCCAGATTCAAGCTTATTGTGCTTTAAAACGGTATTTATCTTGCTTCTCTCTAGTTCTTGTTTTAAACATGTTTCTTATTAATTCCTTATTCGCATTGATTCCTATTTACTCTCGTTGATACAGGCACTATGTTTGCTAGTGAATGAAAAGTTGTCAAAAGAAGTTATAGAAAAAGCACAGGAGGAGAGTGGTAAAGTTAGAGTAAGTACTGTGATTATAGGCATGCAGATTTCACATTTAAACTTGATGATTAACTTTAGATGGTCCTAATTAAGTTTATGGTAAAACTCAATATGTAGTGTGGTTTAAACATTTGTGACTGTTACCCGTATGCTGTATGTTGTGTTGAATTGTTTCCTTGGGTTAGAGGTTTGATAAACATGATATATGCATTATGTCGACAAATTTCAGGAATATGGCACTAATCCTCAGAAGAAAAAAAATGTGTTTCATGAAGTTCTTTCATTGTTTTTAGGTAGAATATATTCCCTTGGAAAAGACAGACCTTGGATTTGATGCTGGAGGTAAATAACTATCTGATACAGAAAAACAGTTGAATTTGAAAATATGATGTAGGCAATGAAAGTAGTTTTGAATCCTATTGAACTTGCTGAAACCTTTTGTATGAAATGGTCAATGAGGGGCATCACCATGATTTCGTGAGAGAGTGTCATTTCCTATGCTTACACACTACCGTGTAGTGCGCTATCCAACATGGGTTCGAGCCCAGCTGGTCCATGTGTGAAAGTTTGTCAGTTACTTGCCGAAGGGCAGTGGTTCTCTCCGGGTACTCCGGCTTCCTCCACCAACCAAACTGGCTGTCACCATATGAGTGAAACAAACTTGTGTGTGACATTAAGCCAAATTCCCTCCCTCCCTCCAACATGGGGAAATAACATGTTTTGGGCGCTGGAAGGGGCTGTTCACATTCAATCATTTCCCCTTGGCGATGCCTATATCAACTTTGTCAAGACTATATGCTCTTTCTCCTACATTTCTCTTGTCTGTTATGGAATTGTTTTCTTTGTTTCAGATTACATACTCAATGAAGCAGCTAAAATAGTAAGGATGTTACATATAAAGGATTTACGAGGACTTCAGACTAATATTAATGCAGCTATTGTGGCAGTGCAGGCACTGACAGCCAATCCCAAAACTGACTCAAGACTGGGAAAAGTGGGACTGGGGCCAGGGAAGGGCTTACGATAATGACTGTTCAAGTAACTGTTAAACATGTATCAAGACTTCTATAAAAAATTATAGAAGGTTTGCCAATGACAGTGCTAAGTTTTCACTCAAGTTTGTGTACAGTGGACAGTGATGGGATGAATCCGGCCAGATCTCCTGCTTCAATACAGATCCTTGCTCCCATTACCAAATACTGTTACTCTTTTAGTTTGTTAAACATCATGAAATGGGGATACCTGTGTAATATACACATTAGTAACTCGCTGTATAATGATAATGTCTGTTACTTTAATGCTGTTTGTTTTTAGTTATACATGTATTATAAACGTGTTTTATTGAGGTCTTGTTCCTTGCATCTGGTAAATGGTCTCATTTGTAATATAGAGCCCATTTACAGCATAATTCTATTTTTTTGTTGAACAAATGTTAAACTTGCTTGTATTGAGGTATGGAAAATATCTTACTATTTAAGCGTCTTGATAATCTATGGCATCAGTCATTTTGCTACCATGGCAAAGGATTCCAGTACAGATACATGTACTTACATACTTATTTTTCTGGTACTTACTGTGCAGCATGTACTTAATAAAACAATCACCTGTCAGTATTGTCTGTCTGTTTATTTGTATTGAATGATACATTCACTAGGGGTCGAGCATTGACTTTCGGCCCAGATTGCTAGAAAGGAATGCTGTTTCAGAGAGGATATCTTCGAGTACTGATAAATGTAGACTATCCAGGAAGTCAGTTGCCTAATATTATCCAGTGCAATCGACCCTTCTCTGAAAGCCCAAGTAGGTATATATTATTTGTTCTGTAGGTCCGAGAATCACCTGGGAATTTTTTGGAAGCATCCCTAGAAAATCCTGGATTTGATGGTCATGTGTAATACCCCTTTCCCCTAATTTTTAAATAAAAGTGTGGGGCGACCGTTGACCCTTGCCGAGTTCAAAAATGCGAGGTGCCTGATTTCTTTGTCATCTGGATGGTCTATGGCCTGAAGTAATCGGCAGACTACAGGGAACAGACCGTGGAACTGGTCTGGGGAACTGGTCTGACCTAACAATGTATTCAATATGGTCGCATACAATAAGATCGAGCTCCCAAGGAGAATCCGGTTATCCCAAGGAGAGTCTGGTTATCTTTATACTTAATGTATGATAATAATATAAATATCCACGAACCGTCTTAAGACGCAAGTAGTCACGACCAGGCCTCAATCTCGTCTAGATTGACTATCGTCGTGGCTTAGCTCATCGTGTTGGGGCTTTGATGCGACGCGTTCAGCTTTGTCACAAATTTCGCATTTGTCACAACGTGACAAAACGTGTACGTACTGCATGCATAGTCGCCGCATTTTGTCACAATTGTGATAAAACGCTTTAACACTGCATGCACACTCAACCGTTTTGTCACAGACTTAATAATGACAGAACAGACTAGACTGTCGATTTGAAAGAAGAGGCATCGGCGATGATGACTCATTATGTCAAAAAATGAGAAGTTGACCGATTACTTCGGGGAGGTTTGTGGAATTGAGAATCTTTGGAGCATGAGAGAAAAGACTTGAAATAAGTCCTGAAGTCATCTACTTCATCAAACCGAGTGGTCTAAGGCTCTTCGCTGATGATCATTAGCCTCACTTCGCTGAACCGACACCGGTTCGAGCCCCGCTGGTGCTTGTGTAGAAGTTTGCCAGTTACTTGACCGACGGGCGGTTCTTTCCCTCGGGTACTCCGGTTTTCTCCACCATTCGAACTGGCTGTCACCATATGAACGAGATTCGATGAACATGATGAACATCAGTGTCTTTAAGATTACCCAATGTTCAGATGACTAAGGTTCCTGTTGCTTCAATGCAATTTGCTGAGAAGCAACAGGAACTTGATAATGTCCAGCACTGTAATACCACTTGTCTTTATTGCACCATGTAAGCGTCCTGTCTGTGTCTTGTGTGCTAGCCAAGACATTTTATAGGGTGGATGGAGGGTGGATGGTTCCATATGCTTCTTTTCTCATGGTCGGATGGTATACGGTTCTCGAAAACTTGCAAAGTCAGCCCATTCGCAGGAAGGAAGGTGCCGATATTATTGCAGGCGTAGTTCCTGTTGCTTCAATGCATTTTGCTCAAAAGCAACAGGAACTTGATAATGTGACGTCTAGCACCGAAATATCACTTGCCTTTATTGCACCATGTAAGCGTTCTCTCTGTCTTGTGCGCTGTCAGTGTTTTATAGGGTGGGTGGAGGGTGTCTGGTTCCATGCTGCTTCAAAGATTTCTTCTTTGAAGTAGCAGGAACACAACTGGGCTGGGTGGTGTTTAGTTGGTTCGTCGTGATATAGCTGAAATATTGTTGAAAGCGACGCTAAATTCTATTCAATCACTCACTTATTGCACTATGTAATCGTCCTGTCTGTGTCTTGTGTGCAGTCCTTCGTGTTCTTTTGGGTGGATGGAGGGTGTCAGTTTCCATGATGTTTGAAAGATTTTTTCTTTGAAGTAATAGGAATGCAAGTAGTATATAAAGTTGAAATTGGGTCGGATTTATGCAAATGAGATGACGTCATCGATGACGTCACAGAGCTCTCGTCCAATCAGAAGCCGTCAAAGGTCATTTCCGGGTCAAAGGTCACACCTGGGTTCAAAGGTCACACCTGGGTTCAAAGGTCAAAGGTTACTTCCGGTCACGTGACATGTATTCTTCCGCGTTCTGGCGGTGATGCGGTCCACCTTCGCGGCCAGAAAGTAGTCCGGCGGTGATGCGGTCCAGATAGAAAAAGTAGTCCCAGGGCCATATGCGGCTTTTCGCGTCACTATGACGTCACATCCGGGTCAAAAGGTCACACCCGGGTCAAAAGGTCACGTGACCATCTGGAGTTATCTCCCCCCCAGTTTTTTGTCACCAGGGGCAACGAGGGGACCTGGGCCATATATACCAGGGCCAGTCATCAAGGTCAATACCAGCCAATTAGCTCTTTATCCGGGTTTCCCACTGCATTTATGGAATGCATTTACTGACTTTCAACATCCGGGTATCCTGGTTTTACATCCGGGTCCTCTCCAACATCCGGGTTGTTACATCCGTTGAACATGCGATGAATGAGTGAGCGAGTGAGGAGGAGGAGGAGTAGGAGTGAGGAGGAGGAGTGAGGAGGAGCAGGAGGAGGAGGAGGTGGAGGAGTAGTAAGAATGAGGAGGAGGAGGAGGCGGAGGAATGAAGTTCAGTGAGTTGTCATATAAGGTCGGTTGTACACCATTAGCCTCAGTCTGTATCGACCCGGGTACCATGTCGAGTACATGTCCGTTTTGTCAGAGAACCTTCTCTCGTCGCGACAATATGCTCAGACATATGCGTCTAATGCATAGACAAGAGACACCACCGAGTCCCGCTATAGGTCCACCAAGTAGAGTAGAACATCCCTATACGATGACGGTGAGCGGCCCTACGGGGTGTGGAAAGACGTCCTGGGTGATGAAGTTCTTAGAGGATGGGCCCATCCGTTATACACGCGTTGTATGGTGTTATAGCCAGTGGCAGCCCGCCTACGAAACTACGCGGTTACAGAATGTGAGTTTTGTCCCAGGTATTCCTCACGACATAGACGAACCGTATTACTTCGATTCCGAGCAGACCAACGTGGTAGTGCTCGATGATCTGATGAGTGCGGCCAAGGACAATTCAAAAATTGCCGACCTATTCACCAAAGGGTCCCATCATCACAATCTGTCCGTCATCTATTTGACCCAGAATCTCTTTCCTCAAGGGAAGGCGTCCAGAGATATTGCCTTGAACTGCCAATACTTTGTGTTGTTCTCCAATCCCATTGACAGAGCACAAATCCATGTGTTTGGTAGTCGAATTTATCCTCAGAACATCGACCATTTCATGCAGGCGTTTCAAGGAGCGACAAGTCGTCCGTACGGCTACCTATTCGTAGATTTAAAAGCCCATACCCCGGAAGATCGCCGGCTGACGACTCACCTGTTACCCAGTGAGGCATCACCACAGCCCCTACACCATACACCGAGTCCACATCTGGCAGAGCAGCAACCCGCCCCCGTACAGCAGGTCCCCTTCATACCATCAGTGCCGGAATATCACCCAACCGTGAAGTACCAACCCGAGGTTGAAGAACATAATGTGAACTCGAGGCTATGGAAGGATTTGTTCAAGGAAAGTATGGACGCTGAGCTGGGCGAGATGTTGGAGGCCACAGGAAACAAGTTTCACCGCAAAGGGTATTCGAAAGAGGCAGCCACAATGTTAGCCCATAATACATTGGCACCCAGACTACGACGGGTTTTACGTCAGCAGTATGCCGACCTCCTGACCCATATAAAATTGCTGGACAAGGACCCGGTCCATATGGAAATCGAAAGAACAGCGTCGATGTTGAAAACCTCGGGCATGAACTGGAAAGCGGCGTATGTCAGAGCAATAGCACAAAAGAAACATTTGTTCGAACGCATCATTAAAATCAAAAGCATCTCACTATAAATAGACCACACGGCCCCTGTCCCCTCACTTCGCCATGAGCACTGCAGAGGCCAAGTTGTTTGAACCCGACAAAGAGGATATTCTAGCCGAAGCGTTACGTCCAGCCAATGTCGATGCTATTATTGATACAGCACAAGGTGGGATCAACAACCAACGCATTCGTTCTCATCTTACTACGCTCATAAATGATATCCAATGGGTGACACGCGTATGTCTTCTGCTGCATAAGAAACAGATAATAGCCAACACGAGTACCCATGCCCAGAATCTGCTGACCCTGCATGAGGCATTTCAAACCTGTATGGAGACCCAACTGGAGACGGGGAAATTATCTTCTTCAACCTTCAACATCAACGTGTAGTTGACAATGCATAACGCGTTGAGATAGGTATGGAGACGGGCGTTGAAACGGGCGTTGACGGGCGTCACTACATTTCGATGTATTGGTGTCTAGAAAAATGAGAGCTGAGCTAATTCACCAGGGCGTTGAAGTGTTAAGCTAAGCATTGACGGGCGTTATAAAAGCTCGCGTATTCCCAAAACACGCGCAGTCGACGTTCAACCGTCAACATGGCTTATACTTGCTCTGAGTGCGAACGCACGTTCACCAGACATTACGATATGATGCGACACCAGCAAAATATACATGGGATTAAAGACACGGAGGAGTCCGTTGAAGCGGATGCTGATACAGAGATTGATGAGAATGTATTGACTGGTACAGAGAGCTTGACCTCAGATAGTCAGCCTACATCCCAGCAAAGTGAGGGAGAACCTACCTTCTGGGATCGTATTGTGGATGAAGCTATTCGTTGTTATGCTGGGGTAATCGAAGACGAAGGACAGGATAACTTGCAACAGGCGTACATCGAAATGTGCCCCTGCAGCAGGAAAACAGCCATGGCCATCTATAAACGGTATAGCCTGCTGCCCCTTGAAATGAAAGGCGACCCCACGCACAGATCCATCATGAAGACCAAGCGTCACTTGGAAGAGGATATGGGGTTACCACCCACCGAGGCCCTGGAAAATGGTTTCAGAATGCGCAAACAACTGTTTCAAGACATGCTGCCCGACGAATATCCAGACCTGCCCGAGGAGGACTAGAACAAAAGGATGGAACTTTCTGAAACGGCGACTTCTGATTGGACAGCTGAGAATACATGTAACGGGTCAGAACGAATATGACAGCGCCGAGGGACGGCCTCTGATTGGATAAGAGCATACTTGTACACATACCCAACGCGGCTCCCCCAGCGTGGGTATGATGTAACATTGGGGAGAATAAACTATATGAAAACTTGCTGTTGTTGCCTCATCTGTCATCCTTGTTGCAGCGGGCGTTCATTTGGAACAGGAATGGTCTGGACCCAAAAACATTAAATGATTGCTCATGGGTTAGGTGTAAAGTCCGTGTTCCGCTTTTTTTCGGGTCAAATCCTAATTTTACATGCACCCACCCATGACTTGATCGCCCTAGAGGAGCGCTTCACAATGATACCTCACTTGATGCAATCGGATCACTAGTGGCTCACCTACACCCCAAAACGTCTATGTCCATACCCTTTCTCTACTGCGCATGCGCAGAATGTCGAAAACGGACGTCACACCCCTTACTTCGGATGCTCCCTCACGACTGCTTTACAATGATACCTCATACGACACCATAGGCCCACTAGGGGCCCCTCTCGCCCACAAAACGTCTATGTCCGTACCCTTTATCTACTGCGCATGCGCATAATGTTGAAAACAAACAACAGGCGCATGCTCCTTCACGACTGCTTCACAATGATACCTCATACGACACCATAGGCCCACTAGGGGCTCGCCTCGACCTCAAAACGTCTATGTCCATAATACGGCCTGTCTGCGCATGCGCAGAATATTGAAAACAAACATCACACTAGTCCAGTCGGATGCTCCTCCACGAGAGCTTCAAAATAAGACCTCATACGACACCATCGGACCACTGGTGATCCACCTACACCTCAAAATGTCCACCCAGTATGCACCTATGCACTGAACCAGTATGAATCTATATACAGACCTACCCGGTACAAAAAAATTCATGGCTTTTCCCATCGTATTTTTCATGGTGAGCCGAAGAACCCCATAAAACCAAAGTAAAATCCACAAAAAATGACCACCACCCTAATACAGGCAAAATAGATGGAAATGTGCGAATCAGGGGACATCACCTTCGCCTACAAGAGGGTTGGCCTAGTCCGAGTTGTCTCCCTTGCGTCAGAGTGTGTAGATGGGGCTACGATTTGGATTGAGCCAGGATCCAGGGAAATTGGCCGTGGGACGCCATTTTTCATACACAAACAGACCTGCACGGATGATTTTCAACCTTTTGCAAGTGATTTTACCATACAAAATTATATCAAACTAACGGGCGGGTGTATGTATCTAATTCACTCATACCACGGAAGACCACATGTTGGTCCCCGATGACGTCATGCTCTGTCGGTCAGCATAAGTTTGACGAACGTTGTGTGACCGCCAATTTTTCTTTGTTTGTTTGCGCAAACTGGACAATACAGCTCGACACTGGGGTCGCACTCTATCATAGACTGGCCATAATAACATGGTACAACACCTATAGATTATGTTTATTGGTCCCCATGGGTTCAGATATTTTTTTTTGATGTAAAATGTTTTGATGAAATACGATCTGCCAAACAAGAATATGTACACTTGACCATAAAAATAAAATCTTTCCCTCCCCGCCCCAGTTTCATCGAACACATACGTTTATGGGATCAAAACATTTTTTTTTAATTAACAAAACTATACATTTTTTTTTAATTAACAAAACTATACATTTTTTTTTAAATGAGACCGCTCACAGAATAGAAACAATCAGGGCCGTAGCCAGGATTTACTCAGGGGGGTAGATGAATGGGAAAAGGGGCAAATAGGGGGTTCGCTTCAGTTTGAAAAAGAGCATTTATATGAGAAAAATATGTAATATTTCCGAAAGAGGGTTTTCCCGAACCCAAAATAACGGCCCAGTCGGTACGTTTGGTGTACGTCGCTAAAGGTCATCGCGTACGTTGGCATGACACCGATTTTGCGCAACTGTGATTGGCGGCTGAAAAATACGTTGGTCGATCGTCGGGGATTTTCCCGAGCGTGGGTGGGTATTTTTCTATAAAAACGGACAGTTTTCGAGATCTGTATCCATTTTCTCAAAGTCTAGGCGAAGCCCTCTTACGCAATAATACGAATATAATCTACACGCTGTACAAACAGTGGCATGCAACGATCACCGTTCGCCAGTTCGCCCACTGCTGAGGGAAATTTTACCACAGATCCCGACGACCCGCCTATAGAAATACTACCGAGACAACAAGCTGTGCGTACAATCTACCAACGTCACTGGTCTACTATCAGGCACTGTTTTCAACGACATCGGCCGATATTGGACTTATACAATTTTCGGTTAGAGGAAAACACCCGTCTCCCCCACTACGCCTATACTATTTTCGAGGACCAAGCCACAGCGTTCAAATTAAATCTCACCTTTGGGTATTCATAACGGCATAAGGAGACAGACCAGCTACGGTACTTTTACCCCAGTAACAATACCCTAGTGTTCGAGCAGCCTTTCACCATTACCGATCGCCCGTCCCTGGACACAGTACTGGACCAACTAGAAAGCTTGGATAATACACTTATAGTAAATACACATCCGCTGCCTACATAATAATAATAGTAATTAACAACAACACCATAGTAGTATATAAAGCGTAAATTCCTTAGGATTTATGCAAATCAGATGACGTCATCGATGACGTCACAGAGCTCTCGTCCAATCAGAAGCCGTCAAAGGTCACATCCGGGTCAAAGGTCAAAGGTCACTCCCGGGGTCAAAGGTTACTTCCGGTCACGTGACCGGAAGTGACCTTTGGGGCATGTATTCTTCCGCGGTGATACGGTCGGGCAGTGATGCGGTCCACCTCCGCGGCCAGAAAGTAGTCCGGCGGTGATGCGGTCCGGATAGAAAAAGTAGTCCCAAGGCCATATGCGGCTTTTCGCGTCACTATGACGTCACATCCGGGTCAAAAGGTCACACCCGGGTCAAAAAGGTCACACCCGGGTCAAAAGGTCACACCCGGGTCAAAAGGTCACGTGACAACCTGGAGTTATTCCCCCCTAGTTTTTTGTCACCAGGGGCAACGAGGGGACCAATCTCACGTTCGGCTATTTCCGTATTGGCGGAACGAGCCTCTCACATAGAACGCACAACTCCCCACTGGTGGGGAGCGTATGACGATCACGTAGTGAGCCGGATACGAAATAGTGCCTTTGATAATCA
This sequence comes from Hanleya hanleyi, assembly GCA_036873755.1. NCBI lineage: Eukaryota > Metazoa > Mollusca > Polyplacophora > Lepidopleurida > Hanleyidae > Hanleya > Hanleya hanleyi. The sequence continues at coordinate 24,021 of JAVTVY010007700.1, forward strand.
AGAGATTCGGGCGCATTTTATTGTGAAATTCAGTTAATTTTAACCAAACGAACATAATTCATTCAAATTATACAAAACTATTTCTATGTTTAGTTGAATAATAGCAATCTATCAGAACTCAGCAACTGGGCTAATTTTCGTCAATACGGAAATAGACGAATGCGAGATTGTTTCCGCCGAAAATTAATTGTGCGCATGATAAAATAAGATTCTTTATTGTACTGAGCATCCCATTTGGGACAGAGTACAAAACACATAAAAAGTAGAATAAATAAGAAAGTAAACAAACAGGTGCGATGTTTCCGTTTTCGCTCCCAGAAATCCACTAGGCCAGAGGTCAGTTTTCGCAGCTAAAGTGACTTCTGGGGCTAGATTGCGAGGGGACCTGGCCATATATTCCAGTCATCAAGGTCAATACGAGCCAATTAGCTCTTTGTGGTTAACTACGGTATACAAAACAACCCAAACTCACAATGTTGTATTGACGCTTTCGCCGATTCGTGATTTGATTGTATTGTTATCTGCAAACCTAAAAATAGCATAGAACTTGGCCTGCGACTTAGGGTGTATAATTCATTATTACAGTTGAAATATTATTTTTATAATTCACCCCTCATGTTGAAAAGGGTGATTTACTGTTATATGATATCCCGTATTATTGTTATTAGAATAAAAAAAATTCATCTCATCGGATGGTGTTGTTGTTAATTACTGTTATTAATTTGTAGGCAGCGGATGTGTTGTTGTTTACTATAAGTGTATTATGTAGGGAGCTGGTGTTAAAATTAAAAAAAAATTCATCTCATCGGAAGGGCCCATTTCAAACTATCCAAGCTTTCTAGTTGGTCCAGTACTGTGTCCAGGGACGGGCGATCGGTAATGGTGAAAGGCTGCTCGAACACCAGGGTCTTGTTACTGGGATAAAAGTACCGTAGCTGGTCTGTCTCCCCGGATCCTGGCTCAATTCAAATCGTAGCCCCATCTACACACTTTGACGCAAGGGAGACAACTCGGACTAGGCCAACCCTCTTGTAGGCGAAGGTGATGTCCCCTGATTCGCACATTTCCATCTATTTTGCCTGTATAGGGTGGTGGTCATTTTTATACGCCCGCCCAAAAGGCGGACGTATTATGTGATGGCGGTTTCCGTCCGTCTGTCCGTCTGTCTGGTTCTCGTGTCCGGTCTATATCTGGGACAGTTTCCTATCCACAGCTCCAATTTTTGGTGAGAGGATACCCTACGGGGAGACGATGTGTCGCGTACCAAAATGAAGGTCGAGGTCACAGGTCAAAGGTCACTGGCCTAAAAAACAGGAAATCACTGAAGTGTTCGTGTTCGGTCTATATCTGTGAATGTTTTCTATCCACAGTTGTAATTTATTGTGAGTGGATACGCCAGGTGGAGACGATTTGTCGCGTACCAAACATGAGGTCGAGGTCAGAGGTCAAAGGTCACTGTTGCCAAAAATCAGGAAATCATTGATCGTTGACAGTTTTCTATCTACAGTTCTAATTTTTGGTGAGTGGATGCCCTAGGGGGAGAACGATGTGTTGCATATTAAATGTAGGTCAAGGTCAGAGGTCAAAGGTCAGTGTGATTGAAAAATCAGGAAATCGTTAAAAATTTCTAATTTTTTGTGAGTGGATTCAATAAGCGGAAATGAAGTGATGCATACCAAAAATTAGGTCAAGGTCAAAGGTCACTCACCCCAAAAATAGGAAATTATTAAAAATAATTTTGTTTGTGTCAGTAGATACATTAGGGGGACACAATGTGTCGCATACCAAAATGTAGGTCAAGGTCAAAGGTCAAGGTCACTGTGACCCCAAAATCAGGAAATCATTAAAAATCATGATTTTCTGTGTGCATTGATAGATTGAGGGAAGACGATGTGTTGTGTACCAAAATTGAGGTCAAGGTCAAAGGTCAAGGTCACTGTGACCCCAAAATCAAGAAATCATTAAAAGTCACATTTTCATATGCCTGTCGAAGACGAGGTCGTGTAATGCGATGTTGCGTTCTGTCCATTAACATTTGTTGTCCATGCGATAGCTCTAGTTTCAAGGTATGGATTGGTACCAAACTTTGAGTATACCTTACTCGCATGGCAAAGTGGAGCCATACATATAAGATCAATTTGTCAAAGGTCTAGGTCGCAGTCCCCCAAAACTGAATCAAGCTTAGCTGACTAAATGTGTTGGAATATTGTTGGAATATTCGAAGTTCTTTCCCCTGCATTTATATGGTATTGTCCTGTGGAGTTGTCTCCCATGTTTGAAACGCTTCATTCAGTTAAACTGTTGTGAAATAAAAACCATATATTTACTCATTTAACGGGGAGAGGAGTCCTTTATGAACTTCACACCTGCTTATTAACTCAAGAACAAAGGTTTACTTCATCACTTTCTTCTTCCTTCATGAAAAATTCTCTCGTCTGAAAGGAATCCATTTGCAGGAAAACTACTATTTTCTTGTGTTTGACTATTGTCGATTTCAGTGTGGGATATGTGAGCTCTCAGCTCTTGCTTCAAGGTCAACTAGTTACCAAGAGTTAAGCTCATTTTAGTTTATCATTCAATATAAGATGTGATATATGTTACATTCTCATAAGCAAAATTTGTTAGACCTTTCTCTGGATTGCTAGATCAATTGGAATCAAGGCTATTAAACAACCTTGAAATTTGAACCAATGTAATTCCAGATATACGGGCGTATATTGAAGCCCCTTGGGCTCTTGTTTGTGGATTTTACTATGGGCTGTGGGGTTCTTCGTCTCACCATGAAAAATACGATGGGAAAAGCTATGAATTTTTTACCGGGTAGGTCTGTATATAGATCCATACTGGTTCAGTGCATAGGTGCATACTGGGTGAACATTTTGAGGTCTAGGTGGATCACTAGTGGTCCGATGATGTCGTATGCGGTCTTATTTTGAAGCTCTCGTGAAGGAGCATCCGACGGGATGGGTGTGACGTGAAACTGACGTCATTCCTCCTCCTCCTCCTCCTCACTCCACCTCCTCACTCCTACTCCTCCTTCTTCTCACTCCTCCTCCTCCTCAAAGCCGCTTACCTACATAAATTAAGCCAGGAAATCGGCAGACTCAACGCCTGCATGGGATGCACAACACATGATGGACTGCGACATACCTGCATACGCCCTGTACCAACGACCACCTGGAATAAGGCCTTACAGAATGTACAAGAGGTGCATGTTGAGCAGACCTTTCGCCTCCGTGTGCATGAGGATATCCCGGAAAGTGACATCAAAAACTTTTTGGATACCAAAGCTAGCCGATATCGGGATGATGCTCATTTTCAACTGGAGCTACGTAACTATATCAATTTAAATATGTAAGCTGCATTTTCAGCTGGAGCTACGTAACTATATCAATTTAAATATCTAAACGACATTTTAACTCGTTGCTTGAATTAAACTCATACCCCTGATATTGAAAACGGTGAGTCACTCTCGTATATATTGTGTAAGACAATTCAAACTTTAATATTACAATTAAAATATTATTTATATATTTGACCCCGTTGAGTCACGCTTGTATATATTGTGTAAGAGAATTGAAACTTGATTATTACAGTTAATAATATTATTTATATAATTGACCCGTCATGTTGAAAAGGGTGATTTGCTGTTAATATGATATCCCGTATTATTGTCATCAGAATAAAAAAAAATATTTCATCTCATCGCGGGACGCCTTCACGTACTTCTACCCCAAGCGCAAAGTGCTCTCCGATGGTGTGGCTACAACGTAGCTGGACATTTAGAGTGATAAATATGAACTTACACTGCGAATATTCCACTGGACTTTCTAATGTTTATAATAAGAGGAACTAACTGTTGTATTTTTGTTCTATAAACGCTGCAGTATAGATGGACTGACACTGCGGCTATTCCACTGGACTGTTATAATAAGGGGGAATAACTGTTGTATATATGTTCTATAAACGCTGCAGTATAGATGATGGCATCCCAGGCCAATTTCCCCGGATCCTAGTTGAATTCAAATCGTAGCCCCATCTACACACTCTGACGCAAGGGAGACAACTCGGACTAGGCCAACCCTCTTGTAGGCGAAGGTGATGTCCCCTGATTCGCACATTTCCATCTATTTTGCCTGTATAGGGTGGTGGTCATTTTGTGTGGATTTTATTATGGGTTGTGGGGTTCTTCGTCTCACCATGAAAAATACGATGAGAAAAGCTGAAGTTTTTTTTTTAAGTACCGGGTAGGTCTGTATATAGATCCATACTGGTTCAGTGCATAGGTGCATACTGGTGGACATTTTGGGGTCTAGGTGGCTCACTAGTGGTCCGATGGTGTCGTATGAGGTCTTATTTTGAAGCTCTCGTGGAGGAGCATCCGACGGGATGGGTGTGACGTGAAACTGACGTCATTCCTCCTCCTCCTCCTCCTCCTCACTCCTCCTCCTCCTCACTCCTCCTCCACCTCCTCACTCCTCCTCCTCATTCTCCTCACTCCTCCTCCATTGAAAACGGTGAGTCACTCTTGTATATATTGTGTAAGACAATTCAAACTTTAATACTACAGTTAAAATATTATTTATATATTTGACCCCGTTGAAACGGATGAGTCACGCTTGTATATATTTTGTAAGAGAATTGAAACTTGATTATTACAGTTAATAATATTATTTATATAATTGACCCGTCATGTTGAAAAGGGTGATTTGCCGTTATATGATATCCCGTATTATTGTCCTGAGAAAAAAAAAAAAAAAATTCATCTCATCACGGGACGCCTTCACGTACTTCTACCCCAAGCGCAAAGCGCTCTCCGATGGTGTGACTACAACGTATCTGGACATTTAGAGTGATAAATATGAACTTACACTGCGAATATTCCACTGGACTTTCTAATGTTTATAATAAGAGGAACTAACTGTTGTATATATATGTTCTATAAACGCTAAAGCTGACACTGCGGATATTCCACCGGACTGTTATAATGAGAGGAATAACTGTTGTATATATGTTGTGTTCTCTGTTATAAAATATGTTTTTTCATACAACATTGTGAGTTTGGGTTCTTTTGTATACCGTAGTTAACCACAAAGAGCTAATTGGCTCGTATTGACCTTGATGACTGACCCTGGTATATATGGCCCAGGTCCCTGGTTGCCCCTGGTGGCAAAAACTGGAACTAGGGGGAGATAACTCCGGGCTGTCAGGTGACCCGGAAGTCACCCCTGTGCACCGTTATTAAGATCCGCTTTGTAAAAGGCGACGTTGACCCGTTTTACCTATTTCCGCCAGGGGGCGCCAAAGATGGCCGCCAGGGGCGCCACCCGTCCCTTTTTCGTTGCACCATTATTAATATCCGCTATTGTAAAAGGGGAAATTGTGGCCTATTTCTCCGCAGATGGCCGCCAGGGGGCGCCACCTGTCTCGTGACGTCACTTCCGGTTCCGGTCACTTGACCGGACATTATATTCCCGGATGTGACATTATTAATATCCGCTATTGTAAAAGGGGAAATTGTGGCCTATTTCTCCGCAGATGGCCGCCAGGGGGCGCCACCTGTCTCGTGACGTCACCTCCGGTTCCGGTCACTTGACCGGACATTATATTCCCGGATGTGACGTCATAGTGACGCGAAAAGCCGCATATGGCCCTGGGACTACTTTTTCTATCCGGACCGCATCACCGCCGGACTACTTTCTGGCCGCGGAGGTGGACCGCATCACTTCCAGACCGTATCACCGCGGAAGAATACATGCCCCAAAGGTCACTTCTGGTCACGTGACCGGAAATAACCTTTGACCTTTGAACCCGGGTGTGACCTTTGACCTTTGACCCGGATGTGACCTTTGACGGCTTCTGATTGGGACGAGAGCTCTGTGACGTCATCGATGACGTCATCTCATTTGCATAAATCCTAAGGAATTTACGCTTTATATACGCTTTTTCTCCTGCCTATTTTCTCCTATGCAGGTGACCTCAGTGTCCCAAACTCCTTCAACGTTTCGATGATTCACAGATGATTCAGCTATCCTGTAGCTGATTCTGTTGTGCATAATTTCGACACTGTGGCCGAAAATCAGTAAATAATTGAAAATTGTTATATTCATTCTGTAAGTACAGTTTCAGAGATGTTGATTGTTATGACAAAGAAGAAAATTTACCCCACCTCTTCTGGTGGACGTTTCGTCCCCGAAACTTCCCCTCTGTCATGTCTGTACAAATCGGTGTGATTTTAGATTGTGACGGTGGTTAACATGGTGGAAAACGGGCCTCACAGACTTGTTCTGAATAAGCACTTTCTTTCTTCTAATATTTTCTCCATTTGGGTCGATCACATAGTTAATCCCTTTCAATTAGATGACTTGATAGGGCTCAATGCTCTTGGATATTTGTATCTAATGCCGCTCAACTCGGTGCTAGAGGCCTTATGGGCCTGTCATTCAAGATATCAACATGGACATCTATAATAAAAGCGTGACTGAGATAATGAAGTCACCACAGGGAGCATTTGGTTCTTATAGATATACAGTCAGATTATTGGGCTGTGGTGTCCTATAATATCTTGTCAGGACACCGGCATCTTTTCTCACCACTTTTATATTTTGCGTTTAATTGTTATCTGTATATGGCGAGATTCTGCTGGTGGACGTTTCGTCTCCGTGGCTTTCCCTTTGTGTAAACCATTGTGATTGTAGTTTGTGACTGTGGTTAACTTGGTGGAAAGCGCTTGGTCGTCGTCGGGCCTCACAGATTTGTTCTGAATAAGAACTTGCATTCTAATAATATTTTCCCCGTTTGGGTCGTTTCTTCTATCTTATGGCCACTTGGTTCATCATTGCTCCTAATATGTGTATCTAATAACGCTCAAGCGGGTGCTAGGGGTCGCGTGGGCATTACATTCAAGATGTCTATACGCACAGCTAAAATAAAAGCGTTGCAGAGATACAAATCATCACAACGATCAGTTTTGGTTCGTGTGATGTATTTAGATATGCAGTCAGAATATTGGTTTGTGGGGTCATATGACTTCTTGTCAGTACGCCGGAATCTTTTTCCACCACCTTTATTTTGCGTTTAATTGTTATCTGGATATAGTGAGATTCTACTGGTGGAGGTTTCGTCCCCGTGGCTTGCCCTCTGTACAAATCCCTGTGATTACAGTTTGTGACTGTGGTTAACTTGGTGGAAAAAACGAAGCACTTGGTCGGCGTCGGGTTTAACAGACTTGACAGAACAAGAACTTGCATTCTACTAATGTTTTACCCGTTTGGGCCATTTCTTCTATCTCGTGGTTACTTAGTTCATCATTGTTCTTGGATATATGTATCTAATACCGCTCAGGTCGGTGCTAGAGGCCGTGTGGGCATGTCATTCAAGATATCTACGCGGCCCCTAGCACCGGCTCAATCCTATCTGGCCTGGGCTTTTTGGGACGTATCCTGGTGATATGACCCCCATGATTATTTTTCTCACCCCTTGAGCTAAGGGGCTGAAACTTACCACACCATACCCTTGGGGCAAGCTCTACCAGGAATTTTGACGTCACAAGCCGAATTAAATACGCGAGCTCGAGAGCTATGATGACAGATCAGCTCAAACAACTGGTGACAAGAACTTACTCAAAAGACGAGGGCGTATCTTAAAGAAAAAAATCGGATAGCCTATAAACATCTGACTTCAAAGCAATCATGATGGAGACATTGCCTGGCGCTTAATTCGTTCAAATATATGTGTCGGAGAGGTCATAAGCTCGGGCTTTCCGATTGAAGTGGCTGATATTTGTTGCGGTGTACAAGCTATCCGTCATGGTTCGGATTTGATAGACTAACCAAGACTAAATTGGGAAGACTGAATGACCAAGGATGCCGCTCATGCTTATTGGAAAGTAAAATCTGCATTCAATACAGATATAGGTTTTTCTCTTCACTCTATCGGGCTTTTTTTTTATCTGTCTCTGCCTTTTTTTTTGTCATTTTCTTTTTTGCTGAAAATATTCGTCTCTCCCCCTAGGGGGCCTAGGTGTTCTCGTCAGCATTGTAATTTTCCGGTCTCTATGGCGAATCATTCTTCCCTGTGTCTGAGTTTGTAACCCCCTAAACTGTCGGTGAAACAACGAAATTTCTGACAGTATGAGGTATACAATCTGACGCCGTGAGAATGTTGCAAATGTGTATCCGTCAGATACAGTCTAGGTATCGGATAACCCTCAAACACTTTTGAGAGCATTTATTTAGAGCCCCATTAACGTTTCTGAACAAGAAGTACCGTAATAGATAACAATTTCTGAGTTTATTAAGTTGTTTAAATTACACGATTTATGGAAAAATTAGGTAATAAAGATAGAATTTGGTTAGACCCTACCAACGACAGTGATTAGATTGGGTCTGATTTTAGTTAGACTGGGGGCCGTCTAGGCCCCGGAAGCTCTGGGGTTCTAGACGGCCGGAGACGCATTCTGGCCAATTTCCGATGGATAAAATCGCAATCATCTCTCAGTTATCGCTCGTATTTTGTTAGTTTTTGTGCTTTTCTGTGAGGTTTCCTGGAATTGTTTTTGAAAATCTAAACGTGAAATGGCGCGTTCTGGCATTTTGACAGCTATTACCCACTTTCGAGAACTGTATTTTTGAGACTGATGTACAACAAAAAGTAGAATGGTTTTTGAAATGGAATTAATCACTTTTGTATGGTCCCTCCTGAGATTTTCATACTTATATTTAGTAAATAGTGTCCTGTTGCATTTTGACGGAATATTTGGACTTAGAAGAACTTTTGTAGAGTGAACTAACGGAACTAACTTTCTTCTCTCTAGTAGGTCGGGGATTTTCTTAAATCTAGATTTAAAATTGTGCTTTCTAGACAGTACAGCCTATTTTCGACTTGTTTTGGATTAAGTAAAAGGTTGTTCAATCCGGAACTTAGTCCCGACTGTTATGTTTTTGATTGCATGGCCTGTCCATTTCTTAAAACTTTAAGATATCCAACACTTTCGGTTCAGCCTTCATGTTTTATTTTTGAGAACTCCATAAGACTTACACAGACGGACAACCTAGAACATTGTCCAATTCACAAAAGCAAAACGCTGCGTTCTGCTGCATTCTGATAATAGTAGGCCATTTACCGCATCACATTTGTCATTCTCTCTGGAAAACTATCAAAACTTTAGTGTAGTGTTTATTTAATTTTTTTTTGCTCAAATTATTGGGGGGCTTCAGCCCCCGTAGCTGGGTCCGTCCGTCTGTCCACCATCGACTTTACGGCGATATCTCTTGAAGAATTGTAGTCAGATTCACCAAATTCATACTACAGTTGCAGCTGTTTGAAGATGATCGAGCTTGAGGTCAAAGTACACATCATAAATAGATTGGATTCTTATAACATATCTCTTGACGGGTTCTAGCTATTCCAAATTTATACCATATATGCGTCTAGTTGGGGACAAGAGCTTACTCAATGATGACTGACGTTGATCTAGTTCGTCAAGGTAAATTAATTACTTCTGTTGGCAGAACACCTCTTGTAGGATTATAGTCGAGCTTCCCAATTCATACCACATGCAGGTGACGATAGACCAGAAGTCCATCAAAGAATGGTATGCAGGTAACGATAGACCAGAAGTCCATCAAAGAGTGGTATGCAGGTAACGATAGACCAAAAGTCCATCAAAGACTGACCTTGACCTATTTTCTAAAGGTCGGATAATCTGTTAAGAGAAGATACAATGCTGTTAGTATATCTCTTGAAGGATTAGAGCTATTCTTGCTGAGTCCACACGAAATAAGCATATGCTGATTTACCAAAATTCTTTAAACAAGACTAACCTTGATCTATTTTCCAGGATCAGATTATATAGTAATACTGTTAGCACAATATCTCTTGAAGCTTTAGAGCTACTTTTCCTAGATGTATATCACAGATGCAAATCTGCTTATTGATCCCAACTATTTTCCAAGGTCAAAGTATAAGGTAAATGTATGTGTGATGTACCAGTACAGGTGTATACTGGACTATGCTAAAACTTCACTAATGTAAACCAAACATTCGTCGGAATGCCGACAACCGGTTTGGGGTCCATTGTGTTATTTTATCACACGGTCACTCGTTGAGTCTACTTGAAACTGCCGAGCGGAATCTACGAAGGGGTCTTGACATGAATTTCCAATAAATCTCTCCTGACTCGAAACCGAACCACTAACGCGGACGCATGATCCGTCGATCGACAAATTATACACTACGGATCTCAAATTTATATCGAATGTACTGACAATGCCATGTATGTTATGACCCATGAAATTATAAAATCACAAATTCATTTTTAACATAAACGAGTCGCACCTTTAAGTTAGTCCCTGTGGTGCCATCAGTCTTTTTCGAATCTTCCAGTAATGTCTGGGTTGAAAATCAGCGCTGCTATGGATCAGTGCACTGCAGATGGAACTGGCAGGGGTGGCAAGTACTATTGCGCCCTCTTGTGCATGGAAACAACCCAGGCATTCAAATGGGAGTGAGTGGAGGTAATTCGACTCGATTATTATTTTTGCTTCAAATTATCTTCCTTGGGTTGAGAACTCTTTGGTTTGAGCTTGTCCAAATTCACCCCAAACAACATGACGAACGTCTGTGGAATTCCCCATCTCAAAAAGGATCCTCCTTTTGATCTTGTGCAACCATCTGTTGCAGAAAAATTGCCTGGTGCAAGTTTGACAAGACATGCAAGTTTCATAGTACAACCATCCTTATTTCCTGATAAATCAGTTAAGCCCTTCGAGGGCACAGTGCCTCAGGATTATTCTGAGCATACTAAAATATAGTGTAATATTTCACGTTTGGCACGTCATGTGGTCAAAACCTCGCTAGAACGCGCCAGGTCCTTTATCATGGACGACGGCTATGTACTAACAGCAAAAGCATGCATAAATATCGATATTGCCCATGTTTTATTTTGCACTGAAGGTGTGTTTATTCCAGACCCAGGCATTTTTTGAGAATTTCCATTGTGCTCAAGTTGGATTTTTGAATACATTCTATGAATTAGATGATCAAAGTCTTCTTAGAAGCAGATCTGTTCAAATGAATATAAGAATCTCACATGGTCGCCCTTTGTCTCTGCTCAAGGAACCTTCTATGCTACTGTATAAATTGTCGAGGGTGTTACGTGTGTTTCCGTTTCATCCCAGATAGCTTTACTTCCTTATTAGGCGGAACTATGTATGAACTAAACTCTGGTATTCAAGCTTTACCCGGATTCTGGTTTTCTCATACAACTCGAGGGGACATACATATATAGTGTTCACAGAACTGCAGATGATTCACTAGCTTTCCTTCTGCAGGATGATCTATTGAGGATCTTTGGATAGAGTTCTTGACACGGGACCCCGTAAAATCGGTAAACCTGTTGACTTTGAACAGGTTAACAGCGGTAGGAGGGCGGTCCACTGGTGGTTGTGGTGTCCCTCACAGGATGAACAGCATTCGTTTTCTGTAAATATTCAATGATAAAAGATTGTGGGTTAGACCTGGATTTATTGGGCCTACTAGTGGTGCCGAGTACATACTCTGGTTACGGGTTATCGTTATCGTGTATAGTAGAACCACACAGATTCAAGCTTTCGAGTTAATTACTGGATTGAAAGGAATACTAGTCACGGGAACTTCAGCCCGTCAACCCATGCTTCCTATCAGGAGAAACTGCCATCCCTGCCATTGAATCTACAAGTTGTGCATTGGTTAAAAGATAGCAAGCGGGCTGAAATTCGTAGCGGAATTCAGTCTTCTGCGCCGGTATGGGGGAAATGCCGTCTTATATACTGTTACTCGAAATTCACGCTAATCCAATAGCGTTCAGTAATAACCTAATTCTAGATAAACATGAGGCAGCACCTAAAAGGGGCAACAATCCCTCAGCCAGACAGTTTTAGTCAGTGTATAATGGTACACAATGAATGGAAAATGCATATGTAAAAGCCTGAAAGATTTGGTTGAATGCACAATATGCTTTAGCAGTGGCTTGAAAAGATTAAAATATGATAAATCTAGTGTGGGATGTTGGATGCATTGGAGGACTATAATAAATAATTTGATTGATTTTTTGATTGATTTGATTTGATTTATTCACCATATAACAGCAATATAAAAAACAATGTACAATTCAATGATAAAACATATAGTGCTGCGGATGGCGGGAATAAAACCCCTAGGGGCTTGTTATATCCCGGAAATATATTAAATATTAAATTTTGCACGATTATATGAAAATAAATATTTATATATAGTTAAGGTGAAGTTATGAGACATCGGTTATTGTTTGGAAAAGATTAATGTAACATATATACAAAGATAATATTACATGTATACAATAATTATAGTAATTACTATACATGTGGCATATTACATTAACATGAGCAGGTATTATCACAACATTTACATGCGTATACATTAGTGTAGAAGAGTAATTTAGAATATGTAGAATGTGACGGTATCTTGAAATTTCAGAGTTGATAGGAATAATTCTTATGAGTTAAAATATATTTTAATCGTGACTTGAATAATGATATGGAAGTTGTACATTTCAGGTCAGTAGTTAGGTTGTTCCATACTCGAGGACCCTTAATTCTAGCAGTATAAAATGACAATTGAGTACGGAAAAATGGTCTGTAGAGGTTTATGTAGTTCTGTCGGGTAGGATAGTTATGAACGTGTTGTAATCTGGTAAAGTAGTTCTGGAGGTGTAGTGGTAACGAGAAGGAATGGTGCATGGCTTTATGAGTTAAAAGTAGAATTGTGTAGTCGTTGATTTTATCAACAGTTAGCATATTTAGCTGTGCGAATAAAGGTTCAGTATGTGCGAGTCTCGAAGTTTTACATATAATGCGAACAAGGCGTTTTGAACAAGGTTTGACATATCGCGTGCGAAAAATATGGCGGACGAACCAAAAATATTCTGATTAAAACAAAAGGTTTCAAGCCAATCTGGCTTTGAACTCTAATAATAATCTGAACAATAATAAAAGTCTTCCGATTTTCATTGGAAGCCTAATAATATAGAGTTTTTGATAGCAAAAACTGTATGAATCCCTGTGTACCTGTTGATTGTATGTCTCTTCCCATCTGTGATCAAGCAGATTCCGAGGATGAGGATGGGTGGATGGCAATCCAAATAGCCTCGTGATATGAATAATACGTTTCATGGACACCAAATTGTATATCTGTGAGTTTGAAATTGGTGAAAATCTGGTCAATGGTTGTCCTAAGATCTGTGGTTGGGGTGTGGATTATGGGAAAGAGCCCATAAGGCTCATCAAATGAGCCATGGAGACCACAAAAATCACAATGTACCCAAATTCTATAGGCTTGTGGTTGACCACCGAACAATGCTGTGCTCCAAATTTGAAGTCTCTAGAAGGCAACGGTATGGCTTCTAGACCGGTCACAAGAATTGTTGACGACTGACGACCAGACGACCAACCGGACGGACGACGGGACGTACATGCACCCAACAATCCTGCATGCCATCCCTAGCTGAGATTGTTTGGCTTCTATCGCGTTCACATCGCCATATGGACATTTGCGTTACGTTGCCATGGAAACCACAAAAATCATCACAATGCACCCAACTTTGACAGGCTTATGGTTGACCACCCAACAATGCTACATGCCAAATTTGAAGTCCATAGCTGAAACTGTTTGGCTTTTATCACGTTCACATCGCCATGTGGACATTTTTGCGTGACGTTGCCAAGGAAACCCCAAAAATCATTGTACTGTATCCAAATTCAAAAGGCCTGTGATTGACCACTCAACAATCCTGCATGCCAAATTTGAAGTCCCTAGCTGAAACTGTTGACCTTCTATCGCGTTCACAGCGTCATATGGATACTTTGCGTGATGTTGCCATGGATACCACAAAAATCATCGTCATGTACTCAAATAGGCTTGTGGTTGACCACCCAACAATCCTGTGCACCAAATTTGAAGTCTTTAGAGGTAATGGTTAGGCTTCCCGAGCGGTCAGAAGAATTGTTGACCGGACGACCGACCGGACGGACGACCGGACGTACATGCCGACGACAGAACCCCGCAGCCTAAGAGGCGGAGGGGTAAAATGGTGAAGATGGTAAGAATCAGACAGAGCGAAGAAGCGAACTTACCATAAATGAGACTTTACTGGAATTGGTGGAGGATAATGTTAGCCATGTTCTGGACTTCGCTATCTTCTCTCGTTTCTTCTTTAGGCTCAACTGAATGTCGTCATTGAGGGCCACGTGAAACAGGAATATAAAAAATCCCTGCAGAAACCAAATAGAATATGTCAGATGCAAACAGAAGTTAGAGATTTACTGCTTCCAAATGTGGTGGAAATCGTAGTATATAGTTAGGAACTCCATTTTGTTATGTTGAAATGAGGTGTTTGCTTTAGATGGATATTTTTCCCTTCGGAGTCGCTCTCTGCTGCTCTATTGTCTCGCTCCGAGCCGGCCGGTAAAGTGTGACGTAATTCTCAGGTATTCCCCAACTCTTTGTCAGACAGGCGAGGCCAGTCTAATGGGAAATTGTAGTTCATTTTCTCGTACGGTTACCATTAGTATTTTCATGAACGACCCAGATATTTACTAACAATAATCAATTATATTAATATATAAGCCGACTAGAAAACTGAAAAAATCGCTGCCAAAAGTTGAGCGAACAATAATTAAAGAACTGTAAAAAAAAACAAAAAAAAAAACATATTGGCACATGCATAATCACTTGGGAAAGCAAGCGTCACCACTTGTTGAGGGTCATTTCCTTAATAAAGGCCTTCATAAGACAAGTTTAACCTTATAACTTTTCAATTCATAGTTACAACTTTCCGATGCTCTAAGACGAAATTATATATGTGTAACAATTAATTTTTTGCTCTGCTGGATCGTCAGAATATTCAAATACTGAACAAGTGGTCTGACTGTGTGTGTGGAGTTGTTTGTGTGCAATTCTATTCACGAATTAAAATAAAATAAGGGATTAGTACGTGCGTTAGGGGTTCGCTGTCTTTATTTCACGTCACTATTGCCAAAGTCCAAAATGAAGATGGGAGAAAAAAGGAAAAATCAAAAAAATCAAAAAAAAATCGGGGATTTGAAGATTCGAACCAAACTGTTGGTTTTCTTTTAATCTGTAGTCCGGCACTGTAACCATTCGGCCAAGCAGCTGTTACAATTATCAAGTTGAGGAATCATGTGCCGAATGGTGGTGAACTACACCCTTTCAGAGCCTTACAAGCGTTTTAACATATTATGAAAATATGACACCTTTAACCCAAACGATTTTTTATTATCATTTTGGATCAAACCTACCGCATTTCGATATGTAAGATTTGTTTTGGTTAAAGGTGTCATATTTTATATATGAAGGGAATTCCCTTCAAGAATATCGCCAAAAATTGCAAAAACAAACAAATGCTTATTTTCTAATACTCGTAATATTTTTTTGACAAATCTCTTCTCGGTGAAAATTGAGAATATGAAAATTCAGTAGTTTCTCTCTCTAGCTAATAAATTTTAAAGTAAACGAGAGGAAATTATATTTTCGGTTTATAAACGCAACACACTAAGGAAAAAAATACGGTCAAACCGAACACCTCCTTTCTTGATCAATTTTAAATTGTTTTAAAGATTATATCTTACTCCATCCAAATTCAACATGGCGGCAATAACAAACCTGTAAAGAGTTGAGGACAGCGAAGAAGTACTGGAACACCACGGTACCAGAGTTCATGGCCAACACGCCGAATAGCCAAGTTATCCCTACCAGCGGCAATAATACGATGGCTGCTTTGATGCTCGATCTGCCAAACAATACAGATACTAACGTTTATCAGAGCTAAGTTGAAAGGCTGTAAATGGTGCCGCACAAATGTGGAACTTAATAACATTAGTACATTTTTTACTTTAATGCAATTTCGTCCTTTGTAATAATTCTTATATATGCGACAATCCCTCGTAGATATGGTATGGTTAAGGTATAAAAGAAGAAATCTTCTGTTCATAGAATCCATTATTCTAGAACGATTTATTCACCTTATCTTGGCGAGTTCCGATTTTTTAGCGTTGATGCGAACAGTGACGTAAACCCTTAACACCAATCCGAGCACTACTGTGTTTACCTGAAACATAAAAAGAAATTATTTAACGGTAATTCATTTCGTGTAATCTATCAAATATTTATGAAATTAGGTACACGTGAATCATCAAACTTCTATGTGTTACACGGAAGGTCTACCCCCATTAAGGCCAAAAGTAGTATTAATATAAAATAAGAGTTCATCGCTATGTTGTTATTAGAGCGGTTCACATTTTCTCCCAAAAATAGGTACAATCAAAGCAGACCCGGGACTAGTGTTAGTCTGTTTCAATACCATTTAGAGGAGAATTAATATTAAAGCAGTTAGTAGTTATTAGCTAGCAGATCCCCGCCAGAGGTCTGTCGATCGCGCATAGCTTTTAGAATTACTCAGAATCGGCGTTTGCATATATTAACAGCCCAAGACAATTAGAAATTGAACAAGTTGAATGTACACCGAATCATATGGAGAAGAGAGGTTGTCAGTTGGATCGTTGTTATTCAAATTAGCCATTGAATCACTCAAGGAAGACAGACAAGTGTCCAGGAATGCTGACCTCTTCATCCCGCTCACGTTGAGTGAACTTCGCTTACATTACATCTGCCAAGGTCCAATCACTATAGCTCTCTTTGTTATTGAGATATTACATTCACAAACAAATATGAAAGTTATACACATTTTGACCTTCGAGACCTTTGAAAATAGGTCAAGGTCAGTCATGAGTGAACTCGACCTAGAGGCATTCAGAAGATAGCATTGTGCCAATGATCCAATATCCATCTCTCTTAATGGAGCTATTGCGTTCACAAAAATAAATGTAACTCTACATGAGTGGAAGTCACTCAACTTGAGTGAAACTTTTCACTCATGTGCTTGAGTGGAATGCATTCCCACTCTTACTTGAGTGAAATTTCACACAAGTTTTTATTGGAGAGAATGTATCGCACATACGCAACTGATCATCAGAAACAGTGAATTTTAATTCATGATATCATCTGCCGTAGAGACACAAAATGAGAAAAGAAAGCTACATTATTCTTTGAAAAACAGAGGCCTTCATAAAGAAGCATCACATGTGTCAAAGACCCAATCTCTGGCTCATTTTTTGTTGAGGTATTACGTTCATAAACAAATATGAGTGTTAAGCACTTTTGACTTTTGTGACCTTTGAAAATAGGTCAAGGTCAGTCAAGAATGAGCTCGACCTAGAGGCATTCATAAGATAAACAGCATTGTGCAAAAGATCCATCTCTCTTTGTTATTGCGATATTGCGTTCGCAACAATAAATATATCTGCTGTACACCTTTGTGTATCTAAATAGATCAAGGTAAGTTCGTAGTGAACTTGACCTAGTAACCTTCACATGAAAGCATTGTGCAAAAGGTCGAGACTATAGATCTCTTTGTTACTGAGATATTGCGTTTACAACATTTGGAACGGACATACATGTACGGACGGGCGGAGGGGTATGCTAAACATGGATATTAATATTAGGGATAGTTTGTTACATCAAGCGATGTATTGGCAATCTTGAACAACAAACATTATCCTACACTCGAGTCTCGATCAATAATTATATCGCCCCAATTAACTCACCAGTATGACGAAAAGTGCAGGTCCAACAAATGCCCATATTGTTCCATGTTCCAGTGACAACCAGCATCTTAATAAAACATATAAAAGAAACAAATTTGACACCATTTGAAATGGGAATTGAACTGATCGGCACTGATGAACATTTGCAGTTACATTTGAATCGTATAACCATTGAGCATTGGCAACTTTATCAAATATCGATCTAACATAATTATTCTGAAAAGTAAAGTTTTGTGGTGAGGTGGAAGTGATATAGAAAACGTCTTCATTTCAAGTTTTTCTTTAGCGAAAAAAAAGAAGATATTTGGGTCGATATTAGAACGTATTGTGAAAGAGCCTCCGCACTACGGTCTATGTGCCTATGTACCATGCGGCAATACTTCATTCAACATGCCCGCATGAACAGTCACATAAAAGTAGGACATACCGTTGTACATAACGACAAATAGCGAATATGTTGTTATAAATATGGAACTGTTTTCGATAGCGATAACTAAATGATGCAGTCGTGACATTGAAATTCCATTTTACTTTGGCGGCCGCAACATAACCTTGCGGCTATTATTAAATACTTCCCGTCACTGTTGTATTGTAGAATATGGAAGTTACAGTTATAGTTTCACATGAAAATGTACTGCGAACCGCGATCTAACTTTATGAACGTCTTGCAAAAGTGAAAATGGACCACATCTGTCTAACAAATATCGGCATACGAATCTACGATTCGCTTACCTTTCTCTCGTTCCATAATCATCCAAACGGACCCCTAAGGTGATTCCCACAACGACTATAGGAATACCTGGGAATAAACAATATTCGAAATCACTTTACTGAATTATTCTTACCTGGAATCTATGCCCTACAGCACTCGCGAGTAGTAAAGGCGGCATTATAGAAAATCATGCAAATTTGTCCATGACGTCACATATATTATTAAACTTGATTATTCATTGAAGACATTATTGCCGGTCCTATTCTATCTTCTATACACACAAGGGTTTGAGGGAGCTAAATTAATACGGTATTATACTATAGAGCAATCCCAAGTGATTTTGCAAGCGTTGAAATACGCACCTAATTTAATTGCATTAATAATGTAATACATGTATTTGTCTATATTGGTAACTATACTCATTGAAAGATTATAATTACCCCATGCCAGACCCAATAACCAGCCCACGTGGATGCCATCTGATAAAGCCCTGTACAGTTTCTGGTAGAGTTGTACGCCCTCAACAAGCATGAGTGCAAAGACACACAGGTAAAAATAATGAAGTAGTACTGCCACCAGTCGACACACAGCCTGAAAAAGGTATCCGATATCAGAGTAATATTCATGGCCTAAGCCTTATTGGTAGTCTACTTCCTTCATCAGCTTGGCTGAAGTTTTGCAAGTCATCAAACTTAACATGACGTTGATCAATGAGACTAGACGGGAGGTTTTCAGTAATTCAAAGGGCAAAAGAAAGGGTCATTAGAGATCGACCGGATTATACTTTAGTTAATACAGCTTGTTTTTAATTACACGATGAGCTGACTCCCGCACGTGATAATGTTATATGTATGATCAAAGCACCAAACAATAATATTTTCAGATATAATATGAGTATATTGGACATACCATGTTGTAGGTGGCATTCACGCCAGTGAGGAAAATAGTCTGCGCTAGTGCCAATGCTATCATCAGATTAAGCATGATTAATAATCGATCCGTGAAATACCTGCAATAGACAAGATAGATAGTGTAACGAATACGAAGTATACATTCAGGGATGTACAACGTAGCTTCCTTGTTGGTGCGGAAACGGTTTTCCAAAAAGACGTGTTGGCAAATTTCGTCTCTCCGTCCATCTGTTCCTTCGTGTAGGACCTATATCGGTGACAATTTTCTATCTAGCATTGCAATTGTTTGTGTGTGGATACACAAGGGAAAGACGATGTGTCGCATACCAAAAGTGTGGTCGAGGTCAAAGATTAAGGTCACTGTGACCAAAAAATCTGAAAATCATTGACAATTGCATTTTTTTTAGCGAGTGGATGCATTAGGTGAATGATGTGTTGAGTACCAAAGTAGACGTAAAATGGTCAGCGTTCAAGGTCAATCGACCCGAAGATAGGACATAGTTGAGAATCTTCATTCGGTGTTAAAACACGAATTCAGGGATGTCGAATTTGGCTAATCTTCATGTGACCAACCTTCATGTTTACCACCAAGTCATGGCAAACATATTCATTTTGAGAGGTGATCTCTCAATTTCTAGATTGTGCATTGTGTCCTTTGGATATAACTATAGGTCTTTGGATTATGGACGCGGCATTTTTTTTACTGGACGACGGCTGGATATTGAATGACGTTTGTATTTTTACACCAAGAGAGAGAATAAACCCCATGTTGATTTTCAGGTCAAAAGGCCAAGGGTCATTGAATTCCTAAACGTGGCAATGCTG
Organism: Hanleya hanleyi; assembly: GCA_036873755.1. Taxonomy (NCBI): domain Eukaryota; kingdom Metazoa; phylum Mollusca; class Polyplacophora; order Lepidopleurida; family Hanleyidae; genus Hanleya; species Hanleya hanleyi. The sequence goes on from JAVTVY010007700.1 coordinate 44,168, forward strand.
TATTTTGGGAAAGGTAATTGTTACTCTCCAAAATTAGAATCTGTCTGAAGTTCAGGCGTATACTGAAGCCAATCTGTCTGTTGTGCAGGCGTATATCTAAGCCAATCTGTCTGTTGTGCAGGCGTATATTGAAGCCAATCTGTCTGTTGTGCAGGTATACATTGAAATACAAGCGTCTAGTCCGTCATTCATAATTCAGCCGTCGTCCATCAAAGAATATCCGCGTCAATAATCCAAAGACCTATTCCATATCCATATAACAGTATTAGCACCAAATTCAAAGAAGACAATCATAGTATACATAAACATAGGCTAGTTTCCTGCAAGAGAGAAGCGGTCAACAGTTTTCAATGATGCCGACAAGACATCATGATGTTCCAAAAATATAAAATCCGCATCGCTGATCAGTATTCTCAATCCATAATAATCGTTCTAAAGTCGTTATCTAGAGAATGGTGTATCTCAGTCACGCTTTGATTGTGACTGTTCATATGAGCACCATGAGGATCTTGAAGTACATGGGTTCATACGGCCCCTAGCCCCGGGTTAAGCGGAATTAGACACAAGTTACGAAACGTAACGCCATAGATCTTGCACGCTACGTTCGTATTTTGCTATCAGCATGCGATATGTATCGCCAAATTTGAGAAACTTTGAGTGGAGGCGCTTGGAGGAATAGCCCTGTTTTATAAGTTTTTGCAACAATGTTTTGTGACGTTGATTGAAAGCGTCACAATTAACACAGGATCTAGCAAATGCTACTAGGCGAGATATGTATACGCCATATGCAGGTCCCACTGGAATATTACTTTCCAGAAAGGGATAGTTTACGATGTCGAAATTGTAATCATCTCTTTTGTCATGAAGTCGACGAGAGAGAATGCCCGCTTCATTTTTGTAGAGATATACATGTAGATCTAAATATGATGTGCCTGTAGAGCTATCTGTAGTTTCCTTCAAATCCAGTGAAGGTGGATATATATCCTTCACTGCGTCATTTATATAGCGATTATCCACAGCGAGAAGATCGTCTATATAGCGTTTGGTGAATGAGAAGGAACGGGCTTGAATGGATCGGTTTTTGAAAGCGCCTGCATATAGTCATATTCATAAGAGAACAAATACAGGTCAGCCAACAGGGGTGCACAATTAGTACCCATTGGAATACCTATATGCTGCTGATATATTGTGTTACCAAATTTCACATAGATATTTTTAATGAGAAATTCAAGCAACTCTATAAACAAAGAAACATCCCATGAATGATATCTCTTGTATGTAGTCGAGCTAAAGAATGCTTTATGGCTTCCGACATTAATATATCTACGGTCAGTTTTCTTGAACACAGATACTATTAATGAACTTAGACGGTCAATAAGGTCCTGATGAGGGATTGTAGTATAGAGTCGAGAAATCCCATGTGGATACATGTCTGTACGGTATGTGACCTTTAGCATCAAGTTCCTCCGTAAGACATTTTGAGTTTTTTAATATCCACATACATTCAACGCCAGAGTTTTTAGAACTAGTGGCGCAATACCTTTCCCAAAATGTTTTTACCTCCTGAAGGGCCCTCGTCAATAGGGTTGAAAGAAGCTTGGTGGTGCAGCTTCTAGAACCAGCTATGAATCTAGCTTTGTATGGTGGTTTATGCATTTTGGGAGTCCAGTATACTTTTGATATGTCGTTATGATTGGTTGGAAGACAAATACCTCTTTCCCTGAGAAACGTTTTGTGATTGTTAAATAAATCTTCCAGAGTAAATGAAGCTTGGGAGTAAGTAGACGTATTTGATGATGATAGGTCTACACTCAATTCTTTAACCAGCACCTGGTAATAGTAATATTTACATATGAATATTATATTATTTGGAGCTTTGTCTGCTTGGACTATGACGAATTCACTCTGGAGATTTGCTAGAACTTCTTGCGAATTGAGGTTTCTCAGTACTTGTTTTGCTTGGGGAAGAGTACTTC